>CAXKVY010001298.1:0-217416 GCA_964058915.1 Tetropium fuscum | reverse complement strand
ATCCAGTTATAAGGAACATTGTGGGGAATGAATGGATTAGATATGATCATACATGTGTATTATTTTATTACATATTTTTTTTTCCAGATCTCTGGCTGGCCAGACTGAAAATGGAGCACTAGTGACGATGCGCGCCCCTACCCCCTCCGAGCCGAAGTCTACATTTCCTACCTACCAAGTGCCTCAAGAGTCAGCCATGAGGGGCAGCGCACCCCCAGTACAAGTCGCAAGGGCAGCTTGGGGGGGTCGAGCCGACCTCCCGAGTCCTTCCCGCCGCGCCCCTAGTGGCGCTTCGTCTGTGATATCCGGCTCAAGTTGCTGTTCACGTGGCAACTCTAATATTAGAATGCAATCTGTGACCGAAAATTGTCTTCTGAACTCTGTTACCGTACCAAAAATACAACGTATAGACCATGGCATGGTCGCCCACAATAATAGCTCTAAGTTAGATAGTAAGTTTGGTGCTTTACCCCCCGGACGAGACATTCCCAACCAAAAGTCTGATGACCTCGAACTGTTCGACGACTACAATGCACTGAAATTTCTTAAATGCGATACTACAAACTGCGATAACAACGACGACAAGAACCACGACGATATGTGCCACCTTCATAGGCTTAAGGTTAAACTGCGCACAAACGATGACGACACCATTGCACTGGATATGTGCCAGGACTTGGCCATACCCCTAAGACTAAGGGGAGGAGGCGAAAGTTCTCTCAGTACTGGCACCTCAGGTTGGGGCACACCACCTCAACCAGCCACTAATAACAATGGTAAGCATTCATTAATATTGTCCACCATAGGTCTACTACTGTAGTTCACTACCTCTTTCGTCAGTGATAGAACCTTTAAATTGAAGATCAAATATAACGACTGTATTTATTCTCTTATATTATGTATGTTACAATACTTAATCTTTAAAATGGAAACACCCAGCTGTGGGGTACATTTACTGATAGATCGACCACAATAAACAATTGTTTAAATGGCTTAAACACAATCATGTTCGATCTTACAGTAATGTTTGTAACTCCATATATATCATTGTTGCCAGGGAAGCAGAAAATAAGGAAAAAGACAAAGCTAAAGTAAGCATTGGTATAGTATTATCAGATTCGGAAAGTAAATCTCTTAAATGGAGTTATCAAGTGGGTAGGGGAGAGGTGCATATTATCAACGGAAATATAGCAACGGATGCCTCGAGGTGCATTTTCTGAATCTGAATAATCCTATAATTTTGTATAATACATATAAAATGACTGGCAACACTGTATCCTGGGTGGAGGTGGGTGGTACATTAGCATCAAACATTTTGTTTCATGTAGCGAGTAGCACAAGTGGTTGGGGCAGTGCTAATCCTGTTAATCAAAACATGGCCGGTACCCAACAGTGGAATAACAATGCTAATCGACCACCAACATCAAACCAAGGCCAAACGCAAAACGGTAACTGCCGAAATTTCCTATGTGATAATTTTTTGAGGGACCTCTATCTTTCAGCTAACAAAGCCAACACTAACGGCCAACAGCCTCCTACCTCTCAGTCCCACAATACGGGCTGGGGCCAGCCTGGTACCAAACCGGTGGTTAACAACTCGTTGCCACCTACCAGCCAGCCCGCCACCACCCCTGCCAATACACCGAACAGCAACGGTCCAAGCACCAACACGAAGCAACAGCTTGAGCAATTGAACAGTATGCGGGAGGCTATCTTTAGCCAAGATGGTTGGGGAGGGGTAAGTCATTAATTTATTTTTTGCCCTGTTGGAAGTTTTATGTAAATTATTAATTACTTCAAAGGTATTAATAACTCAGTGGGGGCTTTTCCATTAGGTCGCTTGGTCAATGATCTCCCGAAGAATTCAAAGGAAATAAAAAGAATTATACATTAATTGTTGTAATTAAGGTTTAATATTAATTTTGGAATACATTTTGGTTATTACCATTTCGGGTTAACCATAATTCGTTTTTTCGATTATTAATCCTAGGGCAGGTGCGTCTTACATCTTACACCAGCACATGAGGAGGCGTGTGGTGCACATACATCAATCATTCAAATTAAATTATATGTATTTCGATATATTATTTAGAAATAAAATTGACATCTTAATATTTTTTGTAATGCCCAAAGTATGAACAAAATATTAAAATTTAAAGAAAAAATCAGACCACGGAAAAATATTACATTAGTCACTATCTGTTGCAGATTCAGGCTACATTTTATTGTCGTAATCACATTTTTTGACCGTCCACATATCATACAACATCCTTTTCTTTTTGGTTCAAATTCTGCCTCATTAGGTTCTTGCACGTTTTATTCTGTACTTTGCCAGAGAAACTTAATATCTAGAGGGAGTGTCTTTGGGATTACTTTCATTAAGTTGGTACACAGTATTCGGGCATTCATGGCAGTCATGTCTGTTATGGAAAAAAATATTACCAAAGGTCAATTTGGTCAATTTTATCAACTCCAATCATAGTCGAGTTGTAATCTAAGATTATTTCTGGCTTTTTTGTCTTTTCGTTAATATCTCCACAATTATGCAGTGTTGATATTAAAATCACTGATTTTTTTTTAGGTAAATGTGACACGTGATATTTTTTTGTAAACCAAACAAAGTTGATTTTACTTCCCTGTTCTCCTGAGGTAAACATTTAAGTGGTATTTCTCGTTTGTATTTCTTCAGTGTTCCTATTAGCGATAGTAAACCTCCAGTAATGTTTGAGCTATAGGATAACTGGTGTACCAATTTATCAGTTGTAACATTTTTCTTTGAGCCTTTGATCAGTTCGACTAGTCTTTTCACTATTTCCATGGCTGTATTTTGAACCCTATATGGCCCTATAGGTTGCTGACCATATTGCCGGTCAAAACTAACACATGATCGCGAACCTAAATCGTACCAGCAATTGCAAATATTTAAGACTTCATGAATGCATTCCAGTATTGCTAGTATTAAACAAGAAAGACTTAGGCCCGGTAACCTACATTGGGGTAACAGCCCAGTGGGTGTGGCCAAAACGAGCGGTGTGTTGCAAAAACATGTGCAGTGTGTTATCACTGTTTAAACTACAAATTATTCCTTCTATTCTAAGAATCTTTCTATAAAAATCGTTTTTTTTTAGTGTCTATGTATGTATCACATAGAGTCGAACTAGTTCTAGTTGCTAGTACCCTGTGTCACAACCATATACTTTTTTTACAGCAACATGTAAATCAAGATACAAACTGGGATATCCCCAGCAGCCCTGAACCACCTTTGAAGATGGATGGTTCTGGGGGTCCCCCGCCATGGAAACCACCTGTTAACAATGGTACTGAACTGTGGGAAGCCAACCTGAGAAACGGTGGCCAACCCCCTCCGCAGCCTCAGCAGAAGACTCCTTGGGGCCATACCCCGTCCACCAATATCGGCGGAACATGGGGCGAAGACGACGATACTGATAGCTCTAATGTTTGGACAGGCGTACCATCCAATCAACAGCAGTGGGGTACTTCTGGTAATACAAATAACGGTGCCATGTGGGGCGGTAAGTTTTCAAAATGTTTTATTTTTTTGGCTAACATGTCAGCATGTTTTTATTTAATACTGATTTGGGTGAAATTAATAAATCATTATTTGAGGATAAGACAAAAATTCTACCTTACTTTTCTTAATTCATAAAAATACTAGTGATGAAACGATTTATGTTTTTGCGATTTTTATTACTGTTTAAAAACTGTAAAATTTCAAATTTCAGCTAAAACAACACTACACTAATATTTGCAAGATGCATATTTTTTTATATAAAATTATGTGTTTTTGACCAGATCAAAATGATAAATAATAAAAATAAACAAATAAACCGTTTTTTCCTATAAAAATATTTTCCAAATAATTAAATTTTTCGTAAATCGAATTTACTTCATATTTTATTCACCACACCAAGAGGTGCTACGATAAGTTTTGACTACAACATATTTCAAAAATATGCAGCCAAGAATATAGATCAACAAATGTTTTCAGCTGTTTTTCCAATCAAAGCTATTATAATTCACGTTGTAATCGAGATTTGCTCAGCAACTCTAATGATTTTAATAAAAATTTTCAATTTTACAAGATTTTATTGTAAATTAGATTATTAAATATATACGTTTATTTTCATATTTATATAAAATCTCTATTATACAAGATGGCCAGTTTTGTAGTGGACAAGACAAACAAAACAGTATTGTTTGCAATCAGAAATCAAGGGTTTTATCTTCAAAAATTAATGTTACATGCTCGTTACTAATTATGCCCAAACAGTATATGTATTGTAAAAGTAGTTGGTGAAACCCTTGATTTTTCCTAAATTTTAGTATCAGGCCCTAAGAAAGAGAGCGAATGGGGTGGTAATACAGGTTGGGGAGACCCGCGATCTGCTGACCCACGCCAAGCTGGCAGCATGGACCCAAGGGAGATCCGTCCTGAAATGCGGGACATCCGTGCTGGAAATTCCGACCCAATGAGGCTGTTGGATCCAAGAGAACAAATGAGGCAAATGGCAGGCAGCGATATGCGAGGCGATCCAAGAGGTACAATGTCTTTTTATGTTATGAAATTCATGTTGGTGTAATATAAATATCAAGTATAGCTTGATTTTTAAAGTGATTCTCTTTAAATTTGTCCGATGCCCTCGTACTGAATCGTGACAAATAGGCATCAAATCAGAAACTTGACAGCCCAATTTTAGCTAGATCAATAAAATATTAGGTTAACAGTTTCATCTTGCAAAATCTCGAAGAATTGCCGAAAACGCAATACTCATTCTACACAAAAAGCTGTAAGTTTGCGAAAACAAAAGCAATTGTGCATATATAAATCATCCCTCAAGTGGAACTTTGCTCCTAACATGAAAATTTTTTTTTTGTTTCAGTGGTTAGTAGTAGCTCTTTAACAGTGATGTGCTCATCTTAATTTGGGTTCTTTCGCAAGCACTATAATTTTGTTTTATTTTTTGATTCCAAAGTTTTCTGATCCATTTACTCCTAAAACTTCTTCTTAAATTCTCTTGGTTTGTTTCTATTAGGTTTTTTATATTTAACTTGAACAAATCCCTCTGAATCCGAGTAATCTTGTTTTTTGTCTGCCTCCAGATTGATAATTTTATTCATTATTTGCATTTGAGCTTTTGCTTCATCATTCTTGTTTATATGTTGAAGTTTCAGAACCTTTCTGTTCTGATAAGTTGTCTGCATTTTTATATATAGTTTTTGTGTTCCCATTATTTGAATTGTTTTGTTCTATATATGTATAGTTTTTATTGACATTATTTAGACTTGCTATTTTATCTTCTAGTAGCTGACTTTTGTTTTAATAATTTCACGTTTTCTAGTACTGTATTTTTCATTCTTCTCGGATAGGAATTTTCTCAGAAGTTCGTTTTCCACCATTATTTGTTGTATGTCTATGGTTG
Organism: Tetropium fuscum; assembly: GCA_964058915.1. Classification (NCBI taxonomy): domain Eukaryota; kingdom Metazoa; phylum Arthropoda; class Insecta; order Coleoptera; family Cerambycidae; genus Tetropium; species Tetropium fuscum. Next base: position 211,975 of record CAXKVY010001298.1, on the reverse strand, counting down.
GAATATCTCTTTGCAGATTTGGATTTCAACAGCAGATGATTCTAATGTCACATAATTTGGTGTATTTCAGGTTGTTTTTTACCAAGCAGGATTGATATTGATTGATTGATTGATATTGAATATTTCCACATTTTACACAAATCAAACTTTACTTTGCTTACTTTGACAACACTTAAACATTTTATTTAACACTTTTCCCCATTGTTTTTAGGAGCAGTACTTTCCTGTTCATCCTGACTTGCAGCTGTCTTGGCATTACATTAAACTTTTAAAAGAGAAAATGTTAAAATTATTGTAAATATTTGCTGGGAATTTTAAAGACAATCACTTTAACTGATGTACAAAACTTTCAACAACTTTTATGTATTTGATTCATAGGTATTATTACTTTTTCCTTTTGGATATTTACTGAATTTATTTTAAACATCTGGGGGTTTATTTTCGGACATTATTTGGGTATTTTGTTGAATTAAATGTCAGCAGATCGCTGGTTATGCACTTTTATTTGATGAACGTAAAAGGAAATGTAAGTAGCTGATGTGGATGTTTTTTTTTGTGTTTTAGCATTTCTATCCCATCATAAATCTTATAGCTTGCTTTATAATTTTTGGTTGTTGTTTCTAAAGAATTAAGTTAAAATTAATCTAAGTAAATATATAGTTTTTGAGAAGTTAGTAATAATTTATGATAAAATAATAATTGAAGTAATAATTTTTGATAAAATAATAAACATGAGAGATGTTTTAAAAAATTGCCAATGATTAGAAAATGGATCCAATTAATGAGATTATTGTGATTAACATTTCAAATGAGGCATTTTGTGACTCTATCGGTGAGTAAAAAAGTACTGTGGCCAAGCGGATTTGTATAGCTTAAATATTTACTAGATTACTTCCTAAATACAAAATTTGGGAAAAACGCTTATCCATTTTCTTTTTCCATTTGTAACATTTTTCTTTTTCAGGGATCACTGGTAGACTGAATGGAGCTGGTGCAGAAGGGTTTTGGAACCAAGCTGCTCCACATGCTAGTGCACAGCAGCAAATGCATCACCATAATAAAATGCCAGTCGGTCCGGCAAATAATGCTGGATGGGAAGAACGATCTCCACCTACACAGCGACGCAATATGCCCAACTATGATGATGGAACCTCACTGTGGGGTAATCCTCAGCAAGGTAGGGCATCTTTGTATTGAAGGTTTCATTTGGTGAACATAGAAGGTATCGTGACAAAAGAAGAATTCACAATAACGGAAACAATAATAATTATTAACAGTCTTCGATAATTATTGTTCAATTATAATGGGATTATTAGATTTTTTTTAACTAACAAAATTAATTTTTTTCTTCTGTTCTCATGTGCAAAAATAAATTACACTGATATACTTTAAAAAAATGATGTGTTAATTCAGGTAATTGTACTGGTAATTTATTTTTGTACCCGTCTACGATCGCCAAGAACACTTATCATGCTTTGCACCCTACACTAGGCTCTCACTGGAAAGATCTGCCCACAGGGGCAAGTATGGGGCGTGGCAATGCAGCCGGGCCTCCAGGAATGGCCCAGACTCGTATGAAACCAGACGGTTCCGTATGGAGTCACGGACGCAATGGTTCGTGGGATGAGGTCGGTCCAGGTACGGGCTGGGAGGAATCCGGACCATGGCCTAAGCAGAAAATGCCCGGGCAGCTGTGGGACAATGAATTGGATTGGGGCCATAAGCAGTCTAACAAGCCCCAATTAACCAAAGAAATTGTATGGAATTCCAAGCAATTCAGGATGCTTGTTGATATGGGATATAAGGTACGTGTAGTTATTGCTAAGATCAACTTATTTAAAAACAGTTTTGTAGACATTAATCATTAATATCTTCATTTCATATTGTGCTGATAAATTTACACTTAAAAATTATTGTAGTGATATTAATTGTTTAGTAATGATGTGCATTAAATCTTAGTCAGAAAAAAAATACGTGGATTTACACTTTAGATGGAACCCGTTGAAATAGGGCTTGAATGAAAGATCTTAACATATATAGTAAGCCTTTAAAGCAAGATACACGTCACGGTTTTTTATTGCAAAATAATTTTGAAAAAAGCGCTTTTTTCACGTTTCTCAATAATGGAAAAAGTAATTATTATAGAGAAAAAAGTCTGAGACAAAAGTCGTTCAGTGGATGATTTTACATAAGGATTCAGTATTTTAAAAAAATCGAAAAAAAAATTTGCTGCAATTTAGCTCTAAAATCATTACTCCTTCCATTATTGAAAAAAGTGCCGCTTAAAATTATTTTGCAATGAAAAACTGTGACGCATATCTCGTTCATTGTAATTTTTTTAAAGGCTTAATTAATATATACTTTCAGATGTTTAATTCAAGCCCCATTTCAATGGGTTTGGTCCAAATCAAAACCTCTGGCACCCCCTACTATTAGGAAACATTGCTACTGTAATATTATTATTTACTGAATCTCTAATTCATCCCCAAAATAATTGTTTGTATAGAAAGAAGATGTTGAAAATGCATTACGTATGCGGGAAATGAACATGGAAGAAGCTCTAGACATTCTGAGTCCAATGCGCAATAATCGTGATGGATGGGGAAGCCGTCACGATGATCATTACGATCATCCACCGTTTGCCACCCAAAGATACCCGCCAGGCCCTGCAGCTCAATTGTCGACGGGCTTTCCACCGGGCAGTAATGCTCCCAACCTTCTTAATAACATGAACAACGCTGGAAGTAATTCATTAATCAACAATATTTCTCCAGCCGTCGTACAAAAGATGCTCACTCAAGGTGGAGGATCGCAAGGTTTTGGCGGGTCTCCTGCTGCTGCTGGCAGAAGCCTCCAACCTCAATCTCAGCCTTCCACGCAACAGCTTAGGATGCTGGTGCAACAAATACAAATGGCGGTACAGGCTGGTTACCTCAATCACCAGGTTAGTAGATACTTTTCGCTTCCATTTCTATATGTTACTAGAATCTGAACTCTACTAAATCTAATGCCAATGATTATAAAAATGGATCCAATTAATGAGATTATGGTGATTATACTTTCGTATGAGGCATTTATTCTCCATCGTTAAATACGGATAAACGATGAATTTAGCAAAATATTTTAGTCCTATGGATAGATAACCGAGTAATATTTTTTCAGATTTTGAATCAGCCACTCGCACCTCAAACTTTAGTGCTCCTGAATCAATTATTACAGCAGATTAAGACTTTACAGCAGCTCATATCTCAGCAGACTATTGCCTCCTCGCATTCAATAAATGGAAAACCTAGCAGCGCTTTTATGCAGTGTTCCGTACTTATCACAAAAACGAAGCAGCAAATACAAAACCTTCAGGTATAAAATGCTACTATTTAATCTGATTCCTTCTCTATTTAACACACATTATTTTTCTATAGAATCAAATTGCCGCCCAGCAGGCGGTGTATGTTAAGCAGCAGCAGCACCAGAACAGTATGGGCAGTGCCTACGATTCCTTTAAATCAAATGCGATGCACGACTCGATAAATGCTATGCAAAGTAACTTTGCCGATTTGGGCATCAACAAGGACCCACAAGTGGTAAGAGGCCGATATTTTATTGTTTTAGGCTTTTAATAGTCTTATTTATTTGAACAGAATCAACAACAATCAAGACTTAACCAGTGGATAAATAAAGACAAGGAAGAAGGGGGTGAGTTCAGTAGGGCCCCTGGATCCTCCTCGAAGCCAATGACTACGTCGCCTAACATGAATCCTCTCGTACTCAATGCAGCAGATGGGTAAGTTTGATAACATGTAATTTTTGTCTCATCATAATTATCTTCTTTAATTTAATGTTAATCACTTTAGAAGAATATTAATAATAAAAATTTATTTCTGATATCGGCCATGCGTATATCGGTATTGGCCCAAAAAGTCATATCTGTCACAATCCCTACTAGAGATTCCACATTGTGATGTTTTATGATTTAAAAGCAGGGGACAATAAATAAAGTAGAAGATAATAACACACATAAAGAGTTAACAAATTTATAAGAAACAAAGTCAATGTACACATTAATGATTAGACAGTAATCCTAGTTTTATCCACATAAATGTATAGACATGAAGTATGAACCACATGAATAACAGCAAAAAGTGGCACGGTGATTGATTTCTTATTGCTTTATTGAGATAAGCACCAAAATTGCAAAATTTATGCTCAATTTTTGCAAATAATGACAATATTCCTGTATTGTCTCCCCCACCTGTTGCTTTCGTACCTTGAACCCGTATATTTTTGCAATTTCTAGTGGGGCTGGAGAGTAAAAATTTTGTACCCACAACATAACTTTATACAACTGAGTACAATCCCCGTCATTATTAATAATACTGTGTGCAATTGCAGCTTCCAGGCGCGTAATTACAAATCATACATAACGATAACGTTGTAAATTCTATGATTATAACAATGTCTATGTCTATGATTATAACAACGGATCCAATTTATGATTAAGTTCCTGATTACCATTGATAGTGGAAATGAGACGAAATATAGGTAGAAATAGGTTTCTTTAGACTGTTATGGAGGGAGCTATTTGTTTCATATTGTTTGTAAATACTGTTTCAGACCATGGTCTAGCGGACGCAGCGGAGATACAGGCTGGCCAGATTCTGGCATAGGTGAATCGGCTAATGATGTGAAAGACGCACAGTGGTCAACCACTCAACCTTCCCTGACTGATCTTGTACCTGAATTTGAACCTGGAAAACCCTGGAAGGTAAGGAGAATTATAAAATTATATTCATCTAAATAAAATCTGCATAATGATCTGTATAAGGATAACTTGTGATTATTTAGCTATGTAATATTAGTTAACTCCTTTAAGGGGGGGATTTTGTAAAAAAGTTAAATGGTGAATCGGTGGGGCTTGGCAGGTGATGGTGTTCTGTGAGTCAGCCCTTAAAATCCCCGCCTTAAGAGATATTTAAACTTGACAGTTTAGTTCTTTTATTTGTAAATTGGATATAGAATGAAATTTATATGTGATAGGGTAATCAGATAAAATCAATCGAAGATGACCCCAGTATTACACCCGGTTCAGTGGTGCGTTCCCCTCTATCCATTGCGACTATTAAAGATAATGAACTATTCAGTATGCCTCCAAGCAAGAGCCCCCCAGTGACTGATGGCATTCAATCTTTGAGCCTCAGCTCTTCCACTTGGAGTTTCAATCCACCTTCTTCTACAACTGCCAGTGCTTTCACCAGGTACATTCTGAAAGGTGGATGTATATGTTGAATTGATTTGACTAGTAATTTTTTTAGCCCTCCTGGAAAATTACCTGCGTCTAAAGGTGGTCTAGCAGACTTGAACCCAGGTACAGCCGTCACCTCCGAGCTATGGGGTGCCCCTAAATCATCTCGTGGTCCCCCACCTGGTCTTTCCGCAAAGGGTGGATCACTTGCTAATGGATGGACCCACACCAGTTTCCAGAGAACATCTGCAAACTGGGGAGGTTACTCTCCATGGCTTTTACTGAGAAATTTGACTGCTCAGGTAAATATATTTGTAGGTTTTTTTTTTGGTAAGGATGAATTAAAACGAAATTTGTTTCTTTATTAGTATCATAATTCATGATTAATCCGGCTTCCTAAATCATAATAATTTTTTTCAGATTGATGGGTCTACTCTACGCACACTGTGCATGCAGCATGGTCCATTGCAAAGTTTCCATCTGTACCTGCACCAGGGTTTCGCCCTTGCCAAATACTCAAGTCGTGAGGAAGCAACCAAAGTATGTTTATTTAGCTTTATTTAGTGAATTTGTCGTAAATCAAAATTGATAAAATTTTATAATTATTTCTGCCTGATATATATATATATATATATATATATATATATATATATATATATATATCGGACTCCTTCGTTCCTTAGTCTTACTGCTTATACCAGGTTACTTTTTATTTTATTTATGCATCACGGTTTGTTCGATGCTTGACTTTTCTTAGGTTGATAAGGAAGCAATGTGACAACCTGCAGCAAGAAATGTTGGTAAAAGGAATTTAAAAAGGTGTATGTATGCAGGGGCGGCCGGCTTGATTTTTCAGTGGTGCGCAAGGTGATTATTGTTGTAGCAAAAATAATTAATAATAATAATAAATTTATATTTTGTTAACTGAGTGGGAAATATATTTATTTTTTCCAAAAACAAAAAAATGTTTATAAAAAAGGTAAAAACAATCAATCAATCAATCAAAGTAAGACGGTACATGTGAACAATATGAACTACAGGCAGTGAAATAGGTACAAACAAAACAGTTTTTATAATTATTAGGAGAAAGAACATTCTGTACACGATGTCACAGGTATTGTTAAAATAACTTTTATGAAGAGAAATACCTCCGGCCAAATCAGCCAAAAATACATTAAGTTGGTGTTAATTGAGGATAACTTAGATGGATGAAGCAGAATATTCAAATTTTCCAAAAATATCCTGCAAATTGTGACTGGGATGCGTTTCTACCACGCTTGGTAGGACGAAGGTTAAGCAGTTTTTCATCATTATTTACCATTTCCAAATTGTCCTGAGCGATTTCAAGGTTTTTCTGCTCCACCGTAGGCAATTTCAGAATGAATTTCGCACAAACAATTCGCAGGAGCAATTTAATTCTCAGTTAAAATCTTCCAAGCACTAGTTTTCGGTATTCCTAGGTCACATTCTAGTTCTCTCACAGTCAATTGACGATCTTCATTGGTCGCATGTTGCACACCTTCGTTATTATCCGGTGTTTTCGTCGCCGAAGGCTGCCAAGAGTGTAGGTTACTATCAACATATGTGTGGCCATCTTTGAATCGCATACAGCAGTCTTTTATTTGTATTTTGCTCATACACTCGTCCCCAAATGCTGTCTTCATCATTTCGATGGTGTCAGCACAACTGTTTGAGTTTCTTGCAAAATTTAATGCAAATTCGTGGCTCCGATCATTTTTTGAGATAAATGAGTTGAATTTTGGTTGAACGTTGGTCAAGTTGAGGAATATACTGACATATTAACTGACATTGAACTTTATAATTTATAACATTTCCTGTTTAAGGAAACTTATTGAGGAACCTAATTGCTTAACACAGGCATAGCTTAGGGACTTACTTTTGCTCTTTATTTCCAGGCTCAAACCGCCTTAAATAACTGTGTTTTGGGTAACACGACTATCCTAGCTGAGAACCCATCAGACTGGGATGCTAGCGCCCTTTTACAGCAAGTTGCTAGTCAACAAAGCGGTTCTTCTGGTGCCTGGAGGGGTTCCAGTAAGCAACCTGCTGGGACTGACACCTGGAGTACAGGTTGGCCCAATAACCCATCGACGGCGAGTTTATGGGCGGCTCCGACATTAGACACTGCTGATCCAGCTAGGGGAACTCCATCTAGCCTAAATTCATTTCTTCCTAACGATCTGCTAGGTGGTGAGTCTATGTAAAGAATAAAAACCATACCAAATTAATATTTTCAAGTGTTGATAACTTTACAATCTGATGAAAAGATTTTATTATACGTTTTTAATGTTTTTATAAATATTATTACTTAAGAATAATTGTGTATAAAACTTTGATATTTATTGTATTATTTAACAATCTTTTTCATTGTTATTTGTAAATGTATTTCTATTTTTAATTTTTATGGTGATTTAATAGTTGTTGTTTTAAGAATGTTTTTGTTTATTTTTAGTTTTATAAACGGATTACAACAAATGTACACTTATATATTAATTTTAAATTTTTGAAATCATTGATCTTTTTGTTTCAAATCTTATTGAAGTTGCCATTTAATTTTTGTGTGTATATTTGTGAATCCCCTCGAAAATGAAAAAGTAAAACAATATAGTATTACGGTAAAATTGAAATCAGAAACTGTTGTGTCAACACTTAAGTAATTCCGAGTAAACACGATGACTGTGACGCGTTTATAGTTTTCCATTCGTACCACGCTCAAGTTATATAACGCACTTTATGTGACATTTCTAAAAGTAACCCAACTAGTCTCAATCAACATGGTTAAAATATATTATATAATAATATATATTATATCTATAAATATATGATTATTAATTATATATGCGACCAAACTCATTATTAGTTCGCGTATTTAAGTTAAGTACTGTATAAATTCGTTCTCTCATCATAGATATTTTCCTATATATTAACGATTAGTATATTAATATTGTTTTTAATTATTTAACGTACCTAAGTTGTTTGTATGTGTTTGTTTTCCCAGTGTGGTATACCGTTCGTTGCGCATATCCAAGCAAGGTGTTCATTTTTCTGTTATTAGATTTTTTAGAACAAAATGCTTCTCTCTGGATGTGTGTGATGAAAATGATTGTTTGTTAACCCCACATAACCTGTGATCTCTTGATTCCTTATATCATATGAAATTACACATACAAAAAAATTAATTGTTTATGTAATATTGTTATTGAATAAAAAGCGGTTACGTGAAATAACTGGAGCTCCGCCGGAGTAACACCACACAATCAGTTTTAGACTGCACGCTGTATGAAGTATTCTTAAATAAAATTAGTAATAACCACAATATTAATAATAGCGGATAATATATATCGTTCTAATTATTAAAGTTTATTATATACCTATAATATAACTGTTTTCTGTGTACTATATGTTAGCCATAGATTTTTTGGATATGTTATTATTAGTCCATAAACTGTGATTACTGTTCTAACGGGCTTACAGGAAGTAGAGAACCCGGACGGAACGTACAATCACGTTGTGTTATTGTGGTGTTCATAAGATATCGATTCTTCTATAGCTAACACTGTGTGAGTGGGATAACGAATGGACTTGAAAATCGGCTTCTCTGTAATATGAAAACAGGCATTAAAAGCAAATGGAAATATCTAGATTAAGTTTTAACGTAACTATATTGAGACACTAGCTTTATAGAACCAGTGGTGGGTTCTTATTAACTGATACATACAGGGTGAGTAAAGAAACCTTTCTTTTGGTATTTTTGGGAGACAACTATTATAGATTTTGTCAAAATTGTGTAGCACTTCTTGAATCTTTCATAATATAGTTTACAGTCTATGGTTTTCTCTCATTTCACAGCTAAACTACTGTAGATAGATGCACAGCAAAATTTAGTCACTTTCTGATGTTTAAAATATTCTGTGATGTAATTAAAAGAAAAAAATCATCTGAGAAAGAGACTTATTTTTTGGCAGCTGTGTTTGTGTCATCATTGGAATTGTATTTCAATCGGTGCCCTTTTCAAAGTATTTTTCTAGTCTTTTTGTTTTAATTTTATTTATAATTATTTCCATTTGCGGCTTTTTATTCTTAAAAAACTCTAGTTGAAAAAGAAGACTGAAAAATAGAGATCTTACACTTTTTATAATAATGACAATGCATTTATTTTAAAAAAAATTGAGATGCCTGTTCCTCATGTTATATTGGAAATGCCTCTCTCCTAGGCACCAAATTTCATAAATAAACATTATTACAAAACAGTATTATCAAACTAATTGAAGTTATTATGCTCATTTAAATTTTATCCGATGTACCATACGAAATTTCTCCATGTACAAAGGCTTTTGGGAAAAAGTTGTAGCTGCATTTGTCTTTATCTTACTACAGAAATGTTTTCTTAGAAATTTGGTACTCTTTGAGATAATTTTGTGGATTTGATGTGTTGATTAACAGTTTTTAAGTACACAACTGTGCTGTGACTCTTAAGTGGCTTTTTAATTTTTAAAAAGAATATTTAAAAAACAAAAAAAAGGTTTTGTTCAAAAAAAGCTCTTGTTCTAAAAGCTTGACGGCTTTTAAAAAGTGGTCGTGATATATCAAGTTATACTCAAATTTCCGTTTAGCAACGGAGCGCTTTACTTTAACTAAGTCATATCGTATTTAACAAGGAACAATAAGTAAAAAATTACAAATATCAAAATGTACTATATTCTTATGGAATAGGTAGTCGGTTTTGAATTACAATTTCTGTAGTATAACTTGATACATTTTCGAAGACATAATAAATGGTGCAAAATACTAGGCTGTTTTGGGAGGTACTGTCACTGCTTTAATTTTAAAAAAAAGACGCTTTATTTTGGACCTCTTGGACAGTCTAAATGTTGTAAGTTCCAATAGAATTTCTAAAATTAGTATCTTATTGCCAATTTAAATTTAGTATAGTATATATGTATAGTCTTTAGGTATTGATATTAAATTAGTATGTAAGAGTTTGGTAGTAGGGGTATATTGTTTCATGTTGTGTGTTCTTATATTACTGACAACCGCTCTGAATGTGAAAAAAATGCCAATATATGAGCAGCGCTCGGTGCATTGAGTGAAAAGTGCAGCGTTTACTTTCCGATTTTTCCCTAGGTGTATGTCGCAACTATTGATATTTAAGACGTGAGTTGCTAATTTTTAAATAAAGGACCTGTATTTTCTGCCATATTTAGACAAAACAAAGGCAATGATCGTGGTACAAGTCACCTAACAATTAGACTAAATACTTCTAGTATAACAAGTACCAAAAGCTATAGAGAATTATTGTTTATTTAATGGATTTATTATAGGGTATTTTTTGAATAAGATGAATAATAGATGTAAGAAAAAAAATTAAAAGCAAAATATTTAATTACTGGGCAGTTGTATGTGTAATTTGAAATCCTCTGGCACCGGTTTATGCCATGCCACGATAGACTTAATATTTCAGTTGATAAATATATTGCTCTCAAATTGATGACTTACTGCAACTGCCAAAAGTGGTATTGTGATTTACTTACTAATTTAACTTTAGCTATATAATAATTATATAATATGGAGTGTGCATTAAAAGCTTGAACGTTAAATGTTTAAGATCGCTCAGTTGAATTAAGAGCCAAGGGATATTAAACGTTTACCAGTTCATAAAAATATTCTATGTCTGATATTGTGTACCTACAGAACATTAGTCATAGTGTTGTTTATTTATTTAAAAAAAATAAATAAAAAAAGATAGGCTAAGATGCTCTGCTTTTGAGGACATTTGAAATATAAATAGCATTAGGCATTAGTTTCTGCACAATAACTACTACAAATATGCATATTGACTGTACATGACATTATTTTTGCTGAGGAATATATGCGTCAATTATTAGAAGTGGGTTTTATAAATTAATATTGATAAGGAAATTTCTTTTTATTTACATTGGATTATGAACATCAGCAAATCCAATTGCCTCTCAAGTTACCTCATTTTGCCTATTTAGTCAAAGATAATATTATCCGCCAAACCCCTTGTTAAAATTTATCGCTCATAATTTACTGGTAGCTCAAATTAGAAATAATAAAGTGACATATTTAGTACATTTGAGGAAAGTAAACATGGTGTGAAAGGACAAGTTACTCTTTTCTATGACATATTTTGTTTCACAATCGTATTCCTTTTCAATTCCCAGTTTATGAGGCAAATTTTACCATTGCGGTTTCACCATATAGTGTGTATTATCTTTCGTATGTTTTTTTTTTTTGGAATGTTTTAGATATTATATTGATAGTAATTCTCCTTTTTAAATTTTATATAGAAAATAATATCGTAACGAATGTTAATTTTTGTTTGCTTTTATAATGGTGTGCAATATTATTATATGAATTTATAAGGCCCAATTCGTTATATGGTTATTAAGGCGTCATTATTATTTCCATATTATGAAATACTGCAATATCTTATATCTAAGCAGCAACGAAATTTCTTAATCTTTTGTATAACCAATATTACAAATGAATGAATACGTAAATTAACCAAATTGACAGTAATGCCAATACAATGCCGATTTTCAAAAGGGAATACAAAAGCGACGAGTAGAAGTTGACTAGTATTTGATTTAGGTTTACAGTATTTGTGATCTAAGTGCCACTTGTGTTTTCAAGTATATTTAATCATTCGCCACTGAACTATATATATATAAATATATATCTTATATATTAATTAAAGATTATATTATATGAACATTATATATGGTAAATAGATGGCATATCTGCCTTAGTCTAGGGTAAATTTTGGTGTTCGGTAGGTATAAGATTGTTTATTGAGCTTAAATCCTGAATTTAAGTAACTCGTTCAGAAGATCACAAGACTAACTAACTTTCCTTCTGTCGCAGTGGCTTAAATTTTACTTAAATTATGGCGTTGGCAATATAGAACACTTTTTCAGATGACTGGCTGTTTGTTATAACATTAATTTTTAAGACTTTCTAAATGCCAAAGTTGAACTGTGTGTTATAAAATTGGAATGTTCTGTTTTTTAAGCCATATCAATAATAATTATGCCAACGTGATCATGAGGTTAGGTCACTATACGTTACATTCAAAATTTTTCATTCTGGTTCACATTCCTAAAAATGTAGAAACATTCACAAGGTCACTTTAAAGTCTGCCAAAAATTATAACTCGACTATATTTAAATGTAATGTAGATGTATAAAAATTATTTTTATGAATCGGCAATAAAATACCCGTTACATTTTAAAGTGTAATAGCCTTCCTTAAGATTGTGAAATTTAAAATAACAATTTTTTTATGCATATCGCTCAGACCTTTTAAGATATTACAAGGCATCTGCTTTTAAAGTTGTTTCTATTAGTGTTGGTAAATTTCTGGAAATATTGCTTTCAAATGATCTTGAAAACATGAATAACTTGTCCTCTTCTTTGATGTACAAATTTTACGCCAATATTATTATTAATCTTAGGTTATATCAGGTTCAATTGAAAAATATGTTGGGATATCTGCTTAAGTAATTTTGGACTAATACACATATTATCATCACCACCTCAAGAGATACAATTTTTTCTTATCACAATTATGCAGATATTTCCAGAGAACTACACAACACTAATATTAACTGAAGCGTATTGTTGAGCTTGTATTCTAAAAATCAAATCAAATCTACAGTAGAATCTCGCAAATAAGCGATCGACCATCAAACTGATGAATTTGAGGCTGCTGAGCGAACTGATACATTTGGGGCAACTGGAAATACACGAGATTCTACTATAGTTAACATCGTCTAGTAACTGAAAAATTCAATTTGTTTTTGATGCCCAATATTATTTTAAATGAAATTATTTTCAGTTAAACATATTTTCTGAGCGTTTTGTGTACTGAACAGAAAATAAATATCAATAGTAATAATTTCTTATCAAAACACAGAACACGCTTGCTGCTTTTTAGGGTAAATAGATGCAAGTTCACCGTAATATTTGATAATACCAAATGATGTGCCTCTTGACTAATTGTTATGTAACAATGATAAATCTAAAACACGTGACCTGCTTGGTCTCATATTCCCATATAAATGTCGTACAGACCTAAGCTTTAACGTATAATGTGAGGTATTAAAGTAGTTCAATATTTTTATTTAAGTTTCATTTATTCAGTTTAAATAAATGTCGTGATGCCTTATAAAACTGAGTAAATCCTTAAGTAATCCAAGATTTTTAACATATTTTTATAGAACTGCGGAACACTCTTTCTAGTTATATTGTGAATCTTGCTTGCACAAAAAAAATAAATGTCTGATCTAAGTCGTAATGGTTGGTGGGTATAGAGATAAGTAGTTTACTTAAATAATGTTACTTAAAATAGTGGCAGCATTTAGTCAATAAAATTAGTATTACAGGAAGTTGCAACGTGCAATACTTTTTTCCTTTTTTTTTCCCAAGTATTATTTACATACGCTTTCGTTTTCTAGTTGATAATTAGTAAAGTGCAGTTTTGTTAAATTAGATACTGTAATGACTTACTTATTTTCCTTACTTGGCAAATTGCAGCAAGATTTTGATAATGGTACATCCTTAATTTGTCTAATTTTATAGTGCTTTTAATCATATAAATTCAGATATGATTTAAACATATTATTGTCAGGGTGACGGGATGAATCAAGGCAATGGCTAAATTCTGTTGCAAATTGCCAGTAAACTGCACATTATTTTCTTGCCATTCTCTAACACTTGTCACTGAATACCAAAGACGTAAAGTGTCATATTTGTGTTTTAAATTTAAATCTATCACTTATAATTTCCGCCAAAATCTTCCAACAGAGGTTGTGATAGTCTTGTAGTATTTTTAGTGCTTTTTATTCTGTCAAGCTGATTTGTTTTGTAATTTTTAACGACATTCTGTGTACCAAGGAATAGCCCTCTCAATTTAAAATAAATGTATTATTCTTGTTCCCATTAATGTTTCGGTAATACTTATAAACAGTTGGAGCAAATTATTTCAGTTCGAGAAGTGGGCTATTCAGCTTCTTTGGAAAACTGTTAAGTTAATGTTAAGCGTGTTAACACGTTGAACATTGCTTAATGGTTTACCAAATAGAGCGTGTTACAGCACAAACTTAAGTGCCTATATATGTGCAATTCAAAAGGAAAATTGGGCCTGACTCTTCGACAGGGTTTTAACATATTAGGCGAATTGAATGTATATTTACAAAAAACACTAAGGTCTAGCCCCACCATGTATAAAACTCACCGATTAGTAATATAGTCCTACAATAATGAGGTGAAGTGTGTTTTGTTTGCTACAATTCGATATCGTTACATACATTTACATACAACATAAGCAAGTATTTTTCTCTCTAACCTAAAAATTTAGTCAAGATGGATATTTTTATAAAAAGGTCATATTTTATGTTTTGTAATACTTGCTTATGTACTGTGGGGTGACGTTCCGTTGACTAGGATTAATGTAGAGGTATTGACGTTTTTGATCTCATGAAATGAGATTCAAGCTAGCTGGGAACTGCCAATTGTAAAAAGATAACTGAACTTATGTATGTCCTATATAATCAAAGAGAGTTTTAATGTAGGTTAATGTACCATATTGAGCTAACTAATCAGAGGGGCTCAAAGCCTAGCCTGCATAGCATAAGGTAGTCGTGGGGTAGTAAATGATGTTAGGCCCTCTCTCTCAGGTTTAGAATTATTAGTTAGATATAAGACTTAAGCTAAGCCTTTAACTGAGTTTTACATACATTCCCTTAAATAAGCATTAAACTATTTATTTATATTTATTTCAAAATGTGTCAACTTTCACTCTACTTGGAGATATTAACTAACCTATATCTAGTAAGTCTAGAGAATATTACATATTTATTTCATTTACCAGCTGTACTCCATAATTACTAAATAGATGTAGATTTTGAATACTCACTCACATCGTTAATCCTCAATATATGAATTAAATACAATGTACTAAATAAATATGTCCTTTAATCTTTTAAGTTGTACATTCTTCATTTAAGTGTTTAAATGGTTATAAGGTCCATCTGTTTTGATGAAATTTTTATGTAATCTCTTGCGACTCATACATTTTCTCCAAGTAATAAATTTGATTAACAAATTGCCTTAAAATGACAAAAAGTGTGCTCTCTGTCTACTGTATATTTAAGATATTATAGGTTAGAGTATTGGGTTAGCCATAAAATGGCAAGAAAGACTGTAGGGCTACCAGGTGATTAAAATAAAGTCTCGGACAAGATCATGCACTAGAGTGACGTTAAACGACCAGTGCCGTTTGGTTCGAGGTTATTTTAACATGAAATTAGATAATATAAGACTTATGCACAGGTTAAGTAAAATTTAAAGAGCACATATGGTCCATATGAAAAGGTGCTGTAATAGTAAGCGCTTTGTTTTTTCTGTGCATCGACATAAAAATCTCCAATTTCCATTGAACACTTAAATTAAAAATGACAAATTAAATTTAGGTCGTCTTAAATTTTCCATATGATCGTAATGAAAAGACGGAATTTAGTTTAAAGATTTAAAACGTGCCAAAATTTTTGCTTAGAAAAACTTTTGCTCACAACGATTTACGGTTAGAAAAATCGTGGATCGTATACGCTTACATGCTGTGTATATTAACTTATAATGCAATATATATATATAATATATGTGTATATATTGGCTGAATTTGTACAATTGTTATAATTTCATAGTATATATAATGTAAAAATTACTTAATGTAGGTTAGAAAATGTGTTATTATATATCTAAGGTAAAATAATAGTATTAAATCAATAAAAAAACTGGCAGCAAGATTCACAGTGTACATAAGAGTTATTAATATTTCCTTCAGTAACGACGATTAAACTAACTTCTTGCTTATACGAATTATAGTACTGCATGCTTTAGTTTGGTTAGATAGGTTTTGGGGTTTAATTATTTTTAAGAGTGTATAGATATTTATTAATTTTTTCCTAGATATGCTTTTTGATTATGCTGAATATTATTAAGTTTCAATTTTTGTACCTTGAAGTTTCTTTTGAAATAGATCCTAAATTTTGTTTCGGATATCATTTGCTAGTACTACTTTGTTTACATTTTACCATTTGTAGATGTTTCTTATTTCATAACGTTCGTTCGTGCGATTCCTCCAATATTTTTTGTGATACAATTTTTTGTGATATGTGGATAATTATTTTTTAAAATGAGAATATACCTTATTTTAAATATATTTACAAATCCTACTGTTACTAAAATAAACATAATGATCTAATTTGTAATATTGAAATTTTAGCAAAAACTATTTTTAGATTAATTCATATCAATCAATTTATCAGAAGAACATAGTTATTAATCGAAATTTCTAAAATGAGATAAATTGAAATAGTAATTATTGTCGTCTAAGGAAATAAGTATAAAAAAATGTAATTTTTTAAAATTTAGAATGACTTATTAAAAGACATATTGTAGTTGTAAAATGTAAACAGAGATTGTGTTATCGTTACCAAGTAGCATCACATGACTTCTCTTAAGTATCCAGTGTTTGGTTGATTACAATAATTTTTGTAACAAATGGCCTAAACAAGTTCCCTCCTGTAACTTCTAGTCCAACATTGCCTGATAACCGTTATTCCATTCTATAGCATTTTTATTTATTATATATGTTGAGTTTGTTGTTGAAAGTAGTTAACAAGGTGTTTTAATCAACTGAGTACTAATAGCAATGTTTTTATTTATCGAGCGATATTTGTTTGTTAACCTTAAAATCTTCCAAAAATTAAAAAATTCCAGAGTTCCTTTGTTTTTTCTCTTATGACTCGCCTATCTGACATTGAGTCAGTTATACCTGCACCTTATGGTTGTGTTATTAAATTTAATGTTTTTTTTTATAAAGAAAATTATATTAGTGCTAAAATCGTAGTATTTCGAATAAGGCAATATTTATTAAATACAAGAAATTGTCAACATTTAAAATAAAATTAGTCTGTTTATTCCAACAATAATTAATTATATAGATGTTTTTTTTAAACATTTAAAACAAAACAGTAAAATGTCAAGTGTTAGAGAGAATCTGTGGATGAAGACTACTATTAAACACATAAAACATTAGTGTCAATATCAAATTTCCTTGAAAAAGATGGAATTTTGTTTTAATATAGTTGACATTGTGTACTTTCCCCTTATATTCACAGATAGAAATATGTGATAACACTGACAATTTATATAACGAAATTTATCACATCTGTGCTACCTTAATAAACATCACTATCATATTTAAAGGTGACAATGTATATCGTTTAATGCAATTAATACAAATCAAGACCTTAATAAACTAAGTGCGATGTACATTATCATTGATAAGCAGGCTTACGATGTCTTTTGACATTTATACCGGTCGAAAGGGTGGTTAAGCAGATGTCAGCTGGGTCTGATCTGAATTTGTACGTGTGAATCTCTAAAAAATCGATTTATTATATCGATTTTGGGAGGGTTAACTCAGGGACCAGGCCGCTATGTCACGGTGATATCAAATTTAGACAAAATTAAGAAAATCAAATCTGATGTGTACTACACCCCTCAAATAATGTATAATAAAGATACACATTTCAATAATATAATTATATAATTATTAAGATTTCAATTGTATGTTGTAGAAAAATATTTAAAAAAAAAACTGTATAAACTAAAAAAATATAAAAAAAATACCCGACTGCACTGTTTTATGATCTATTATTCTAAATTTTAATCAAGTATGGTCATTCTGATGCCTATAGTCCAATCATGTCTACCGATATATATATATATATATACACGGACAGTGCAGGTGGGCGCCTAGGATAAGTTAGGTTATGTAAGTGCTTTTAAACAACAACAAGTTGTTATGCTCTGTACTTGTAACCCAAATGACCAGTATGCATTCAGTAATAAAGGTTGTCTTAAATGTAGTATTTCTGTTTTTATTTATTTTACCCTTCCTATCCTCATTAAAAGAATTGAATAACTTAAGTTAGCATTGTGGTAAACAAATTTTGAAATTTAGAATGTGTTCAGTATCCACTTATCATATGTTCATTAAATAATGTGTAATGTTAATTGAATGAAGGCAGAATCACAATCTAATTTTACACAACATACAGAAAAATATTTACTGGTCACTATTTATTGATGAATAGACAAGAAAATTTGTGAAGGTATGCATATTATTTGAGGAAATGGCTCCAGCTACCGAGGTGGATGTACCAAATTTCATAAACTTCAAATTGACAATCAAGTATGACGGGTCGCGTTCACAAAGGAACTGTTGCGACTTCTATTATGAGTATCAAATGTAAAAGATTATAGACCAGGAGTTGATAACAGTTTATTTTCCCTGATTATACCCAGCATGTCTTTTGGAGGCGTGAAAGTACCTCATAACAACAAAAAAAGACGGGTACTGGTCCACTGGACGCTTTCCAGTCATATGGAAAATTGCATTTTAAACTTTCTTTTTTACGCTTGCACAAAACTTGTTTTTCTTCGATATTATAAGGATTGCCCAAAATTATGTGTTTCACAACACAAAATTTCATTCTTCTCATCGAGATGCAGCTGAAAATGCGGATAATTAAATTTTTTTATTGTTCATATATAAGTTCATGTGACCATTAGAAGCCTTTTGGAACCCTGCAAATAGCATGCATATTATTATAACTTTAAATTTATTTTACCTTTCTTTTGATAAAATGGCATGGATTTTAATTTCAAAGCAAAAAAAATTGACCAGAAAGCGTCCAGCTGACTGGTACCCGCTTTTCTGTGTTGTCTTGGTACACTTTCACTCCTCCAAAAGACATGCAGGTTGAAATTGGAGACCATCAACCTTTACCATCACCATTTCTATTAATTTTTGTTTAAAAATTAATTGCAAAAGAACATCTAAACTATAAAATTGCATACCTAATCATGAACTTTTAAGTAAATACGGGTCTCTTTAGCGATACACATGTGTATTCTATTTACGTTTTGTTTTAACTGCAATAACGTAATTTGTTTTGTACTTTAGAACAACAGAAAAAGAAGATAAAGTACCAATACTTGAATGCGGAGCTTCTAGGAATTTTTAAAGTAATAAAAGAAAGGGGCAAATGTATTTTGGGGTCTATGTTATACATCCCGACAAAATTACAGGCCTGTACTCTTTTGTTACAATTTAAATTGTTTTGAACCACCACAAATTGTAGAAAAGGGCATAACAACCTTAACTTTAATTGTGATCTCGAGGACGGGGCTTTCGAAGTATAATATAAATCAGTTCAAGAGGAATAATCCGAATCTGTTGCAAAATATATTTAGATAATGAATATATTTATAATATATATATATTGTACATTTATATACATTTCTTTTCTTTTAAAGATTAAAATTTACTTTGTTACGACTTGCATGCATAGGTTATTAAAATCTTTTGAGTGTAACCACTTTTCCGGAGAATAGAGAGTGCGCCGCCGCTCCTTCTGTTGATGACATGCAATTCCAGAATCATCACTAGATACTAAAAAAATAAATAATTTAAAAACATGAATTATACATTAATGTAATATGTGTAGCATACAACCATAATCGTAGAAGCATAGCAGTTTTAACAAGGCATATAAAGCCTACATTTCATGTGGTGGAAACTCGTCAGCTAGTTCGCCATGAAAAGCATTCTTTTCAAAGTTTTCTTTTGTAGTACATGTTTTATTACGTGACGCTATGTTTTCTAGTTTTATTTTTATATTTAAAATTTTAGTCATGTTCCCTATTTATGGTTAACTTTGTTTGAACATTAAGTTATCTTTATTTATTCCTAACTTGTTAACATCACCCTTACCTGAATTATAATTTTTCATGCTTTTAGGTTGCAGCGAGTGCCTGGCAAAAGATGTGACATTTTTTGTGGGTTCAAATTTTGTGGAAATTCTTATGTCTTCATCAGCTTGCAAATTTTCCGGATTCACTAAAAAATATGATAGTGAATCATTTGGTTTGTACTAAAACAGCATTTGCAATTATTGGTTAACTTTATTTGAACACGAACTTATCTTTATTTATCCCTATACTCCAGTCATATAATAGGCCAGTCATATAGTACAATAAAATTGCAAACTAACGGCTACTTCTATTTTTTAATATGTTAAGACCACTACCAGTAGTGTATATTCAATTTTTGCACTTTTTGCAATTTTTTCGTTTTTCTTACTATATTTTCTAAACTATGCATTTGTTCCTAAAGCATTTTATTACGTATTTTAAAGTAGATTCAATTTGAGACAGAACCAGCTCTGTACGTACAATATTTACCAAGACACAGCCTTCCAAAAATTGGCATTTTTTTCAAAAGAAGGGAAATTTTAATAATTGGTCAACTTTCGTCCCCAAAATCAGGGAAAATTTTATGCGTAAAGTCATAAGGGAAGATATAGCGAATGTAATTAGCTTTAATTTAAGCACAGAACGACGTCCTTTCAATTTTTTTTCAAAAAAGTGAAACCCACATATATCTGTAAGAAATATATATTTAGCCTATTAATAATATATTTACAATGTAATTGAACATTTTTATTTATTGATATGTATATATCATAAACATATAATGTGATATACAGTGGTGGCTCGTGGGTATTTATGGGGTGGGCACAAAAAAACCGGGCAAGTGCGGACTCGCGCACGAAGGGTTCCGTACCATTATCTATAAAAACGGCAAAAAAATCATGTCTGTTGTATGGGAGCCCCACTTATGGGTACTGACTTAGAGGAAGTACTTGCGTACACCTACCTGCTTATGATATCTAAAGCCTACCTACTTATGATATCTAAAGCCTACCTACTTAAGATATCTAAAGCCTACCTCCTTAAGATAATAATTTATTTCGTCCGACCGGCGACTCCGGCATTTATTAGCATACAGATTCAGATCCGTGTCCATGCGAGATTTTTTGGATTTTTCAGCATTGTGAGGACGTCATTCTGTGTTTAAATTAAAGCTAATTACATTCACTACAATATCTTCCCTATGACTTTACCCATAAAATTTTCCCTGATTTCAGGGACGAAAGCTGACCAAATCTTAAATTTCTGGAGGTCTGTATCTTGGGAACTATTATATTTACAGAGCTGGTTCTGGTCTCAAATTATAGCAAATTTAATCTAGTTCAAAATGCGTAATAAAAGGCTTTATAAACAAACGCATTGTTTAGGATATAAAGAAAAAAAAGCGCGAAAATTTCGAAATTTCGGAGTGCGGATTTTCGAGTGCTACGAAATTAGCACAGGTCTTTCGAAGCTACAAATTTGGATATACACTACTGGTAGTGGTCCTAACAACATATTAATAAATCAGAACTAGCCGTTAGTTTGCGATTTTACCGATTTCTTCTGTACTAATTGACTAGCCTATAAGTTATCATCTATTAAAAAAATCCAAGTGAGAGAAAATTTTGCATTTAACTTTACTTTTATATTACTAGTAATGTGTCAAAAGTCAATGGATTTGTCAGTTTTCAAAGGATAATTCTGATTTAGGAGCTCCATATATTGCCAGAAGAATGTGTGCGTAATCCATTTTCCAAAATTCTGTACAGTAGACAGTACAGAATTTTCCAGCTTAAAAACCCGCAAATTGATGGAACTATTCATAACCAGTAATAGCATGTAGTAAAAACATGCTTTTTAGAATTTGGAAATTCATTACAGGGCATCTAAGAAGTATACAAAGTTGAATGACCGGCTTCACTTGCAAGGTCGGCGTGCTAGCCTTGGGGTAGGCATTTTTTTTAGGGGGTAGAAAGTAGAAGTTTTTATATGCATATTTTAAACACCACAGCTGATATTGAGTTTGATTAGCTCTCGCCACCTCCCCATTTACTTGGGCCCAGGTCAATTCAATGGGGGTTGAATTCGCAGTGATTAAGAGGTAATCTCAACAATGTGACTCCATGCGTCAATGCCAGCTCATCCACTGCCAGTTTCTTATATTTATGGGCATGTACCTTAGCAACTTGCAATAATTCCGCCTTCAAGTAATTTTCTTGGTAAGGAATGCCCTTTTCTGTTAACCATTCTTGAATTCTTCTCTTTTTCCATGATTGGAAATTGAAGAAGCACCCCAAGCTTCTTCACATTTTCGAATGTGATGAGGTGCGTTATTCATAACCAACACATTTCCTGATTCCACATGTTTAAGTACGCCGGCAAACCATTTCAACAGACTTGGAACACAAGGTTAAATTAACGAGGTGGCAGACAGTTATTATCATATCGGGCGTCATTTTAACAATAGGTAACACCACATACTTCTTTGTCGAGATGCATTGCGCGCCTTGCAGCATAATTTAGCTGTTAAGGTGCAAGTACCTAAGTAAAATTTAGGCTCACTTAAATTTCTTTAGCAGATGTTACTTTTCCAGCCTAATATTAATAACCTGTTAACTTTACGACATGGCCCTTACCTGAATAATTATTTATAATATTTATCCTACTTATAGGTTGCAGTGAGTGTCTGACAAAAGATGCAACATTTTTCTTTGGCTCAATTTTCGATGGAGTTGTTATGTTTTTAGTAATTTGCAAATTATTCAAATTCACTAAAAATTACAAGAGCAGTAAATTATTTGGCATGTAACTTGTAATAAATAAGTTTATTGTTATTATAAGTTGGATTTAAAATATGGCCTTTATTTTTAACAGAAAATCAAATCTAATTTATATTGTCATATAATAAGTTATTGGACATGTCTTCTTACATTTTGTAAGTTGTAGTTTATCTAGTGGTCACTTCCCGTAAGCACTGAGAACCAGTACTATTATTTCCAGTACCATTCAAAAAGTGGACAACTCTAATCGGGCAGCAAATTTTCGACCAATAAATACTCTACCACTCTTGGAAAAAGTGTTAGAATTAGCTGTTTATGAATAAATATATGATTATTTCAACAATAACATTTTTTTTATTGGAAAACAATCTGGTTTTAGAATTAAGCATTCATGCGAAACTGCTTTGCAGCCGACAGGAAACTGGCCATGAGAGTGATAAGAATAAATATGTGGTTGCAGTTATTTTGTGTTACATAGTGAACATTCTAGCAGAACATGTTCTGCCATTTGCTCCTTATATTGGTCCACATTTCTAACTTAGGCAGAATAACGCCCGACCTCGCACTGCTCAGGTGGTCCAGAATGGTCCAGCAAGGAGTCCAGACCTCAATCACATTGAACATGTCTGGGACATGCTTGGAAGACAATTAAGAGATCCCTAATGACTTGGAGGCAGTGGGGCGAAATCGAAATATATATATATCTTATATACACACACCGCTCCAAGAAATTAACGCACCACTAAAATAATATTGAATATTTAATTTAATTTTATTGTTACATTCTAAATAAGAAACTTAAAGCTTCACCAAAAACTGCTTTGTGTCAATATAACCGTACGGTTAACATTTATTAAATAAAACTAAATTACAAACAAAAATGTCGTAAAATTCCAAAGTTTTCTCAATAAAATAAACAGCAACTGGGATTGAATTAATATCGGGTATTTCCACCTCTGTTTCGGATTACATCCTCGCATTGACGATTCATGTTTAAAATGAGCATTCTAATGTCGTTTTGATCCAAATTTCGATAGGGAGAAATCGAAATCGAATTAAGAAGCAATAGATTTTCTAGACTGACTGAGTGTAAAACAAAGTTTTCAGTTTTACACTCATTCTTATTTTTAAAATATTATCTTATTATAAATATTATATTATTATACAGACTATCCCCTCCCTATTTTTAGAATATCATTTTTATAGGATGTATTATATATTGTATATTATTTTTACATTATATCTGTTCGCAATACACAACTCTTACATACTTTTCTATTTTTCACTTTTTTATTTTTTGACTTATTAATACCTACTTCTGCATGGAGGTCTCCTACTTATTTTACTTTTAACTTTTTTATATGCTGCTTTTGATTCTGCCTCAGTTCTATTTCTCTTTATAGCAATACTTCGCTTTGACTTTTTGTTAGCTGCCGGTAATGGTAATCTTCTTGCAGGTGGTATGCCTGGAAAAAAATATTTTTTAAAGTTTAATATTACATTGGATCTAATGAAGTTTCCATAATTTCTTTAAAATACACATACCATTATTATCCTGTACAAGTTTTTGCAGTCTCGCTGATTTTCTTACAACAGGCACATCATTTATTTTACAATTACCGTTGTGGGAAAATGATCTTGTAAAATGGCTACTGTTAACTACATTTTTATCAGAAGTACACATTGTTTCGGAAATTAAAGCATTATTATTGCCATTTGAGTTTCCACACCTAAAAATTTTGTTATAAATTACGTTTAACTAATACTACAAAAATATTAAGTAGGACTTAAAATATAATGCATTGTAAGTTCTAGAGCCTTACTGTAAAAGCACATAAATGAGATTGAAATAATAAAATGAAAAAAGGAGGTAAATATTCAGCTAGTTTTTATAGCGACCATGAAGAAGAGATATATAAATTTCATATAAAAACTAGGTAGAAAAACATTTTGATTTTGAAACACAGTAAAAGTGTATAAAACGTAAGATATTCATCATAGCAATATACAGAACACCTGATGGTAACTTTGAAGTGTTCTGCACTGATAGGCTAAGCATATTATGAAAAGGAAAGGCAAATCGGGGAAAGTTTAGCCATAGTTGTACCCTTCCCCTTCCATAGTTGTACCCTCACCCTTTATATTGTTCAGGTCGCTCAACATGAATCTTTGCTGACAGATATTTTGCCAGGAACCCCTTTTTTTCTGAAGGTCATATTGTTCACTGAAATAATGCTGTGGTGTTTGCGGTCTAGGTCTTGTGAAAAATATTATTACCGTCTTGTCCAAGTTTATTTCAAAACAGTGACTGCTTAACCACATGTTTAAATTATATACCATGTGCTTTAATTTAGTACTTTTTAATCTAATATAATAAATAAATTTTAATAAATAATAGTAATAAATTTTGAACTTTGTGTATCAAAATCTAAAATCCACTTTAACTCTTTAAAATCTAGTTAATTGCCCTTTAATAGCTATTTATGTAACTAGTTGGGAAAAGTACTATTTTGTGTAACGAGCGCTAGCGAGTTCCGCAAAAGGATACGAGTTACACAAAATAGTGTTTCCCAAGATTTTTTCTCTTTTCACAAATTTTATATTTTATGAGAGGTCTGAATTTTATATGTTTAAAAACAATCCGCTTCACGGTCCGCTTCGCGTCGCGCGGTAAATTTCTTTCGCAAGCGGCAATGCAGTACTTTGCGCTCTTAACACACAAATAACTATTACAAAACCAGTTGCATAATATTTTACTTTTCGTAACTGGTTGTGAAAACTAAAACGTTTCCCAACATCAAAGGGTTTTGAAAAGTCTCGTTTTACAGGTCAAAATTAGAAAAAATGTTTACATTGAGGTAGGTCCTTATTATAGTCCAGTCATTAGAAACATGAAAAGTAGTGTTAGCTAGTTAGCTTGCAAAAGGTCATGGAGAGACAAATTTCTATATGGACCTCTCTATCATTATGGTGGTGTTAATAAAACCAGTGTTAAGTTTTTCGACCTTGAGACAATGCCACTCGCGCCGCGATATATGCAGACAGATAAAAAAATAGCTTTTTATACGATCTCGCAAAAAGTTAATAATACTTTTAACATTATTTACAGTGCCAAAAGTTTTACTTTTTGCACTAGTGCAAACTAATATTTTCCGCGTCTGTATAAAGGGCAGATTTGAAAGGCGTGCTTTTTTTTCAATGAAAACCACTTCGAACATGTTATCACAGAAAACATTTGTTTGAGAGAAAAAGTTGTATTAAAAAATATAGGAATTATGATATGATTTTTTTTATATTAGCAGAAATTGACGTGATTTACGCGGTTTAGCAGATATTCGGGAAGAACTGATTTTTTTGTATCTATTTTCCAATTGGCGGCACGAGCGGCAACATGTCAAGGTCAAAAACTTGGAGTTATTTTAACCTCATCACAATAAACCTTTATTGCCAAAAAACATGTCCATGACCTTTTGCAAACTCAAATGTATCTATTGCTTGGACTGGTAATTAATATTTGATTTTCGATTTTAACTGACTCACCATCAAAATTTAATAAAATGACCTTGCATGTTAAGACTTACCTAATATAGAACTTTTTAAATGGCTTCTTCATAATTTTCAATAATAAGTGACTTCAAAATTGCAAATAAAAATTTAATGTTGAATTTGATTTTGACATCTACATTCAGGATCTTTGCAAACATCGACTTTTCCTTTGACAAGATTTAGGTAAATTTGGAAAAATAAATGGGCTGTTAAATGTCCTGTCCTTTAATAGATATTATTTACAAGTTTAGTTACTTCATCAGGATCAAAATGCAACTCACATACTATAGAACGTTTTGATTGTCACCATTATTTTTTTAGGGATAACTTTGAGCAATTTCTGAGTATGGTCAGTATGGTGGTCACAGCAAACTAGATTGAAAAAGGTTCTAATGATGTGAAAATACATTAAATTAGTACACCCATAAGAAAAATAATCTCTAGATTGCAAAAATATACAGGGTATCCCATTTAAAAATCAAGAGATGGGGACCCTTTGGGTGAAACCGTGTGTCGTACAAACTAGAAAAATATATGAAAAATTGTTGTGTTGATAACGTGTGATGCAAGTTTTATCTTGATCAGGTAACAAATAATGAAATAGCAGCCGGGACACCCGGTATAGGATAATTATATGCTAGTACCTAAGTAGTAATAAAGTGATACTTTTAACTGACAATATTATTGCACGAACCTGGATAGCGTTATATTCTCTGGAACAGCATAAGAATTTGTATTTTCGAGACTTGGTGTCATATCTCCAAGCTGCTCACTTTCACTAGCCGATTTACTAATGTTGCAAATTGATGTATTTTGCTCTGTAGTAGACGTCGAGTTTGTCTTCTGTGACGATTTATCATATTTGTACTTACAGTTCAACTCTCTGCAGAAGTTTATCAATGCTTTAAAGTCATCATTTACACTTGCTGAAATATAAATGATTACATGATTATATTAATATTTATGTTTATTCAATACATAATACATATAATTAACACATGATACCATAAGTAGGTACCACACCATAAGTAGGTACGTGCACAGTATTGAAATTATCTCCCTTATTCTCCTACCTAGCATTCTGGCGTTTTGCACATACTCTCATATTCTTATTTTGAATTAAAGAATAAGTAGGTATACCTATATGTAAATATAGCAATTTTTCAGCTAGATTGGCGACTACTGCCAGCCCTTCATCTTCCACCCACTCTTCTGGAGATTCTTCCCTATTCACTTATGCTGTCTTTCGACTGCAGTCATACACATTTTACGTGGCCAGCTCTTAGACAATAAGTGTAGGTATACACTTTTGATCAAATATAATATAGTTATAAAAGTGTAAATGTATTATTACACTTAAATATACTTACCAGTATTAACACTTGCACATTTCCTAGCGAGATCTAGAATATCTGATTCTTCTGGATATAAGTTGCGTTGCACGTCAACATCACGCTTTTTAGAAGATACATAAGCTGAACTATCTAATCCAACTGACTCAAATACTCTTCTGGTATTCTCTTTCTCATCATCTGAGTCTGAAAATATAGGTTCCTCATCCAAAATATTGCCAATTGAACTTCCTGGCTGTAGGTTATATTTACATCCATCAGTACTATTACAGTAATCACCAGGGTTGTCTCCGCCACTATGCCCCTGTTCATCATCATCATCAGAAGTGTATCTCTGGTAAATTAAACAGTTACTATAAATATCATCTTTATGTTGATTTAATATGGCTGGTTCCAAGTTTGATTTTCCTACTTGTAGATTTATATTCTGCAATACTCCTATTTTAGGTGTATTCGGTCCAACAGACATGGTTTTCATGGGCTTTCAAATTATCACATTGGAATTTTTTTATATGGAGACGAAAACGAAAATTTAAAAATATAGATAAAAAGCAACAATACTAATAAAACCTTATTTTGCAAGCCCTTAAAATCACAAGATTCACAGACTTAAAATTTGTAAACAAAAAAGCTTATACTATAAACAGGTTCAAAATTGAAAGCCAATTGTCAACTGTCAGTCATCAGGCCAGGGTTGCCACTGTTGCCAGATAAAAGAAATCACCAAGTCTCATTTCAAAAAGTTGCTAGATTTCACCAGATTTTGTTGTTAGGTTTCACCAGTTTCTTTTCAAAAGTTAGATATGAAATAGAGTTTGAGAACAATGGATAAATAATAAAATAAAATCAAAATACCTCTATCGTAATATATTTTCAGAAATTAATAAGAAACATAAGTAAATAAATAGACTTTTATCGGTATACATAAATAACAAAAATATATATTCTCTTAATGTAAAAAACGGTTATGTTAAATAATAAAAACAGAAATAAATGCACCTATTATAAATATCCGATGAATGTTTAACCATGACATTTTCTGGGATATTATAATGTCCGATTGCACCAACTTCTGTTTAAGGAACGAATACTAACTTTGTTCGGTTGCACCAAAGATTAATGTTATCTACTTTAAAGTTTATGTTGGGCACAGTGTGGCCAGATTGGGCGCTTTATCACAAATTGGGCTACTTTCAATATTGTTTCGAGACAGGAAATTTAAAAAAAGTCACTCGTCGCAAATTGGGCGATTTTAAGAATATTTGAAAATCACCGTTGAGTGATTTTGTTCATGTTTTTACTATCTTACTGGTTAGTGAACTTACTAGCCGATGTCTGCCTGTCTGGATTTGGACAGCCCTGATTTTCAAGTGACAGACGGCCACAGAACTCTACCCGTAATATCATAGACATTGTAATTCTATGCGCACGACCAAGTAAGTTCGACGGACCAGGCTGAGACCCGTTCCCCAAACGAGCGTTTTAGCGGACTGACAGACGCGGACAATTGTTCCCAACCAATCACAGGACGCGATTTCGGTTCAAGGTCAATATGCCAATTCGGTCGAAAAGTTGGTTTTATCTTGACTTTTCAGCGTATTTTAAGTGAGACATAACATATTAGTTGATTTTATTTTGTATCATCAACATTTAAATTATTTATATGTACTTTACTTTGGATATTTCTAATTTGATGACAGTTACTACAAACAACAACAGTTGTTTTTAGGTTATGTTCACTCATTTACAGAGTAGTACATGGGGAACAGGGTCTCCGTGGAATTCGGCGGATCTATAAAACGTCGTCCGCGTAAACGCTCGTTTGGGGATCAGGCCTGAGAGCGCAGGGTAGTTTGTGGTTAAAGTCAAATGTCAATATAACAATGGGACAATGGGCATGGGCAATAGAAAACAATGGGTGTGATGCATTCTAAGCCAAAACCAAAACGATTAGTCTTGAGCTGTTTCAGTGTTGAAATTATTTGTGTTGTTATTCAATACACTGTTACTTTAGAGTCTTGTGATTGAAAATTTAAATCTCCTAGCTGTAGGGTTAGTCAACAACCAATGATGATCCTGGTGAGACATTAGGACAAAGTTTCAGTTTAATCTGACATATTGAAGTGGTTGAAAATCTCGTTCAGAGATTCCGTTACATACATACATACATGTGTGGCTAATAAAAGCGTGTAAAAAAATGCTGTGAGCATATCCATGTACTTGTGTCAAGTATTTGAAGTGGTAAATTGATAGGAAGAGAATCCTTAGCCATAAGAAAGAACACTGTAGCCCATAAAATTTCTCACAAGAATATACATTACATTGATATTTTAGTATTTTATCTTCAACAATGAAAAAGTTAGAGTTTTTTAACTTTACGTACATGTAATTTCCCAGGTTTTGCAGGAAAACAACTTTCGTATTTTTATTTTTACTAGTGACCAGGCACTGCTTAAATCGGTATCAGGTAAAAACAAAAACACCAATTTGGACAAATACATTATATTTTACCAACACAAAAGACTTACAAATATAAAAAGAAAGAAAACAAAAACATACATTTTAAACTTATTAACAATAAAAAACATTTAGTTTACTAACTTTTTTTGTTGTTCTTTTTCAGCTGAAATATAAATCGGTGCACCTTCTTGACTAAAACACTGCCTGAAAATTGGTCATTTTCCACAAGCAATTCAAAAAAGAAGATATTGCACTGAAACATGACCAAACTTCCAGTATTAAATATATCTATATAATATAAACACTAACTAAAAACCGCACAGATATTTCAGCCAAAACAAACCTTAAATTACTCTTACTAACTACCTAAACTACTTAGTTTTTAACTTAAATCTACCTACACTAACCCTAAAGCTACATCTGTCCTACACGCTAAAAGCTAACCTTAACTAAATTCTCCTTGCATACTTTATACAAATTGGAATACTTCCAATCATGACTTATTAATAGGTAGTCGCTGATCGAATCTTCGATAATTTACGGTCTAAAAATAGTTTCATACCATCAAACGTGGTGCGGTATAAGAAAATAAAACTGATACTATCAGTTAACAGTGTAAAAACTTCACAAAGTAATGTTGTCGATACAATATTTGGTTTCAGCTATATTTCATAATTTCATTTTACATAAACTCCTTACAAATTTCAGATGGAATTCCTTATTATTTTTTAAGTAAAACAAAATAATAGAATTTACATAATAATACTAGTCCTGTCTTTTCTACAAATGGCACAAAATGTTTGTTGTCTACTTTTTAATATCTAAGTGAAACCAAGTTTAATACATTGCAAACAGTTTGCAAATATAAAAGTAATTAAAAAATAAATAAGTACTATTGTCTAGCTTTACTTGAAAAACATTTGTCAAGGTTGAAACTGTTATTTATTGTAGAAAGAAAAATGATATCAAAATATTAAAATTTTCTTGTCTACCAATGAATTATTGTCTTGTGTCGTTACGACTATCCATCGAAAATTGGAGAAGGTGTTTATATAAAACAAAACCATTTACACTTTTGGGTTCTCCGCTCCCCTGTAAGTGGGGGCAAAAACATGACAAGTTCCCCAGAAATTGTTTAGCTATGTTACACACAAAATTATTTTGTATGGAGGGCTGAAGACACTCTGCAATAGCAGTAGTTATATTGTGCCTTTTGCAATCTACCCTGGCCTCCACACTTCTAAAATTAACATAAAAAATCCTTACAAACGGCCTACAACACATAAACAACTATAAGTTAAAAATTTGGTTATCGGTTCTTTTTTTAAGAATACACCGAGTTAAAAAAATATATTAAAATATTTTCAGTATATCCCTGTGGACAATCTGAAAAGGCACGATTTCTTAACGTGAAGTTCCATGCAATATTACCTGCCGCATATAGCCACTCATCATTTGCAGTTTCTTACAACCATAAACCTCTTAAACAATGTAACAACTTTTAAATCATAACAAACCCGATCACATGATACTCTTCCATGGATCAAAATAAATACTTAACATGTTTGCCAAATAAAGTAAAATAATTTATTAGACAGAAACAAAAAAAATCATGGCCACTGTATCAAATTTAAAGCCCACCAGTTTTGTTTCCGTAATTTTTTGGCTATAATTAAACCACATTATCCACTGCTCTACTATACTTAATAAGCAAATTTTATATAATAGAACAACTAAAACGTGGAAAGGCGACATACTTTGTATAGTATCCTAGCAAATCAGTACTAGTTCATGTGTAAACATACTGAAAAAATTATAAATAAATAATATCCAATAAATAAATAAACAATATCCAATATAATATAAGGTCTTAAGCATTGCATTCAAATGTATAATCAATTTGACATAAGAGAGATACCATACAAAAATATTTATTCAGTAGGGTAAAGGATTTGCTGATAAAATGCTTGAAGTTGCCATTTAATAATTTTTTTACACTCAATTTGGATTCCGACTAAAACTCGGATATAAAATAAAATTATGAATTGAAAAATTCTCCTTTGGCACGTAAAGATATAAAATTATAGTTTCCTATAATACACTAAAACTATTATAGCTCAGTGCTATAAAAATAAATTAGTTTTTGTTCCTTTTTTTTTACCTTAGTTACTTTGCTTCTCCCACCTTCCACCTCCTAATAAATTATTTATACTTTTAACAATAACTGGCAATAAATTCCCCACTTTATACATGACAGCTATATATAAATAAAAGTGTAAAAAAACTGCAAATGGTGTGTGTGAGCCAGGTACCGAATAACATTTTCTCAAAAAGGCTATGTCTCATATCAGTAAATTAAATAAAAAGTACGTTTGCAGTAAATAAACTAAGAAAATACATCAACGTGCTCACGCTTACATACAACTATACATAAATGACTGAAAAATACAAATTCACAGCTTTATTTAACTTAGTTTATCTACTGATTTTTTTTAAAATAAATAATAATGTCAGTCCATTTTAAAAGAATCCCAATCATAATATATTTTTACCTTTAATTATAAATAAATCTAAAAATAAAACAAATTGCACTATATATAACTGTACAAAAATAGGGAAACTTTTCAAAACGTAAAAATCTGGTTTAAATAAATAATGTTGTGTCTAAAGACAAAATTATCAATAATTATATATAAGACATTGGAATGTCGTGATAAGTAAGGTGATTTGAAAACTCTCTAAATTGAAAATAATTTAATATCCGTGTTTCATTTCAAACCTAATGAATTTTTTGAATGAATAAATTTAATTTTTTACTTTTTGCTGCTGAATTGTAAAATTTCTAGCATTCATATTCATTATCATTTTTATGTTTCTTTTATATCACTTTGGACGAAATAATAGATGTACCTAAATTAATATAATTTATAGATTTTGATTGAGGCTTCTAAATTGAAATAAATAAAGCATAATAAATATTTTGCCATCTACTGGATGCCAAAAAACTAGGATTTCCCACTCCTCAAGGCATGTATTAAGTATGACGAATGAAACACTTGAATGAACACAAGTAAATCATGTATAATGTGTACACGGAAATGAACAATTACATCTGTAAAGACAATTTTTATAGTGGAAGTTAAAGTTCATAGATGTTCAGTTAGGAAGAATTTATTTGATTATAATGAGCAGTTTTTATCGCATGTCTTGCGTAGCGTTTTAAACAACTACCTATATTCCTATGTAGATCTTCATCAAAAAATAAAATACTAATTTACCTATTCTATGCCGTTATGGCTTGGGAAGATCATTACACCATTTTACTGCTGTATGTAGAAAAGTCGTTTTCATCAACGATACTTTTTACACTCTGTAAATCTACAGTATTCCTAATCTAGTTTTTTTTTAAATAATTGTGTTGGTAATTTAATCTATGTAAGAAAGTGTAATTTTTTAAATGTATGTACAAACATACAAGGTGACTAAAAAATGAATAACTTCTTTAATCACCCTGGGCCTTTGGCAAAAATCTTTATAACCAAAATTACTTAGTTTCTTACATAGATACAAAGTTATTTCAGAAGACATATTTTCAATACAATTTAGTTTTGAAACTAGGAACATACTGTATCAAAAATATCTACTTTACACATAGTTTCAGTCCTTTTTTTAAATCTTGTAACAATAAGTTATGAAAAAATAAAAAACAAACAACTCAAAAATAAAAAGCAGCAGTAAAATAACTATCATACGGGTTAGTTACATTTTCTGTAACTATCAATTAAACCATGTCTAATGTACCCAATTCAAAAATTGCCAAAAAGGTCTTAACTTCATAAATAGCTATATCTACTAAACTATAAGCATTTGCAATGCTCTTTTTATTCTAAACAAATTAAATTAACTCTCACGGCAACTTTCAAATGGGAAGTGATTTTCCAGATATTCTAATATGCCCATCTACCGTACTCATTTATATGCTTATTTCGGAGGTGCCTGGTAGTTGTAGGGGTCCTCGGGACTTGCCGCATTAGATGTATGTTCCGAGTCCACAGGAACAGCATGAAGTATTGATGGGTAATATGGATACTGAGAAATGTATTGCCCTGTGCCTAGTTGCATTGCCCCCATTTGTGTTGTAATCTACAAAACCAATAATTGTCTCACTTCTTTTGAAATACATTTGGCAGTATATAATACAGTGAGAGCTGTTACACTTTACATAAACTTTATTGGTGTTAAAAAACTCTCACTCCCACGATGTATACGATAGTGAAATAAACAAGATCTCTTATATATTTTTTTCAAATTCAATTTATATGAAAATAATATCAATCACGACCCTGTGACATAACACTGAAAATATTCTTGGGAAACTAATTGCTCTCCTTGGCAGACGTTATGCCATGTACACGTATTTTTATTATTTGGTCAGTCCCCGACAGTGTGACCAGGTCTCACGAAAAATCGTGAGATATTAAGATTTGACCTGCAATCTCACGATAAAGTACTCAAATCTCACGATAACATGATGCCTGAGATTTATGTACTGTTTTTTTAAATTTTTTTGAAGTTAGCACCACCTGTATTCACCGGGAGCATTTTCAGCCGGGTAATACAAGATTTCTTCTTTTGTCTAAGTTACAGTTATTAATTGTAACAGATTCGATAGATACCTGCTCCAATCCTAACTCCTACATAAGAACATGTTCACTTTATTACAGGTAGATGTCGGTAATCTTGTCTCTTGCAATACTACGTGTAAATTGTAAATCCCTCCAAGATAATCATAGAAATGTTGTATTCGTAATATCTTTGATCAAAGGTAATATTTGTGTGTTCATATATCGCGAGTCATTTTGTCAAGGTTTTAAAGTGAATTTAAAAAATGTCTAGTGACTTTATTAGTGGAAGTGACCAGGATGTTCCATCAACTTGTTCAGCTAAAGTAAAAAGGCAGAAACTATCATACGAGCAGAAATAAGGAAGAATGGGAGATTGACTTGAAATGGGCGACGAAAAATAAAAAGGGACCTTTTTATGGGTGGTAATATAGATGTATTTCGATGTGAATAGAATTTAGTTACATGCTTACCTGAGGAATCATGTTTGTGTACTGAACAGTCGCCTCTGTAGAAGGCAGCATAAGTGGAATACCCCTAGGAGCTTGCCCGTCATTCTTGTACTGACCAGAGAAATTGTAAGTGTCATCCACAGGTTGGATAGGTGGGGCCATCACGTACTGGGGGACCCATTGAGTACCCGTAGTAAATGAGGGGAACTAAAAAAAAATATTCACAATAGCATTTTTCAGATATACTTAGGAAATAATTGGGTGTCCTACATGTTGGCTTGCGTAGTGCCTGTAGTTCGTCAAAGCTGCGGGCATCATGTGTTGACCAGCAACACCATTCGGTGCAAGAGAGGAGGGATCATAAGCCACTGCGGCAATCCCCTCTGCGCTGTCTCTCCAGATTTTGGCGTTTTCATTATTCTTGTACATATTCTTCTTCTTATTACCTCCGTCTGCAAATTTAACAAGAAGAGGATCTTTGCTGCCTTGCAGAAGATTACCGTTAAACACTTGAATAATATGTTCACATTTTTCCTTGCTTTCCATTCTCGCAAAACCAACGCCCTTTGAGATCCCCGCAGAGTCACGTAGAATGCGAGTCGAAATAACCTTTAAAATAAAAAAAATATCATTAATTTTTACAACATATCAGATTCCATGATGAGCAGGACTTAACTGATTTAACAAAAAACATTTATCTCTACATAGTGTCCAAGTAAGTGTTATAGAAATAGCAGAACTAAGGATAATTATTATGAAATTTATAATAGTAAAATATTTTTTTTACCTGGCCATATTTTGATAGCAAGGTATCCAGGTCAGATTCTTTGAAGTTTGGTGGCAAATTAGCTATATACAAATTTGTAGGATCCTGTTCTTGTTGCTGTTGACAAAAAGATCTTCTATACATCTTGTTACACTAATATAAGCAAAAACAAATTTTATGTACAAGATCGTGAATTTATATTTGCATATGAACTTATATACATAATAGCCCAATATTATTAACATAAAATTTGTCAGATTTTGTTATTGTATTAATATTATAACATAATATATAATTGTACAAAAGATCAATTACTGGTTAAAATTGTTAAATTACGGAATAATCATGTAAAATCATAACACGACTGACTATATTTAGAACATTACGGTTATTGTGAGTAGTGCTCGTACAACCCAAACATGCATGTTCTAAGTGATATGGTGGTAACAGTAATAAAGTTATGGGACGATTGTTTGCCATTTCATCTATAATGCATTTCTTGGGTCCTTTATTAACACTGACAATCGCCAAAAGTTCTTTTCTTTTTTCACCGTCGTTGTTTGGAAAGCATTTTTTTCCTGACAACCGTTTGCTCAAGCTGTCTAGAGTGCAGGTAACATGCAACTGATACATATTCATCACCTGCAACTTTGATTCAAATATAAATCTCAGTGTTCAAAAACAAAATAAATATTTATTATAACATTTTGAACACTTATTTGACCTTGAGACTGAGTGACGTCACACAGCCTGGAATTAAGTTGGCAGCATTATTTGTCAGAACCACAGATATGGAGTATATCTCCGGTCAGAACGCCATAGCCCCTACCCACAGCTGTAGTTGTTTACACTCGGTTTTGTGTATTCCTCTACGAATTGTGTTGTGCTTTGTTTCTGTACATTATTGTAAGAAAATAAGAGCCGGGATTTTCTAAAGAAAGTGCAGAAAATCTGCCGAAAGTTGATTTTAGCATGGTGGATGGGTTATACACTTTTACATGTCAAATTTAGATTATTTATCAGCAGATGTCAAGTGTCAAGAAAGTAAATTTCAACGTCCACTGTCAAAAAGCAGGGAACAAGCTTTGGAATATAGTACTAATACACCGTTGTTATGTTCAAGGTCGTAGGCCCTGTGACGTCACTAAGGAGGATACATGACGTCACGCAAAAGCACGAGCTTTACTTCCCCACTTTTGAAAAAAAAATCACAATAGAAATCATGGTCAAGAATAGATCAAAAAAATACGGCGAGATTTTTTTATAAGACACTATCACATAAAGCAATAAAAAAAATTCCCGAGAGATCCCAAAGGAATAAGATCCAATATTTGATAAAAAAATACTCCTCTAACACATCTGCCTTCGTATCTTCCTGATAGTCGCCTTAATTTTTTGATTGGAATAACAATAAACCGCCATGTGCAAAACCATTACCCCTTTTATCACCTAAACTTCCATTCAAAAATCCATAGGGAACCACATTCATCACCACATCTAGCAAAGTGCAAGCTGTTCTATAATTGGTTCACATTAGAGCTTCCCCACACCTCATGTAATGTCAATAAACTGTACATTTGATTTTGTTTTCCGAGAAAATGTGCTAACAGTAACGTTTTAACTTCTGACAAGAATTGCAACCAGTAATTGACCTCTTGGGGATAAAGTACATTTATATATAGAGATAGCCAATAGTATTTTCCTTAAATTTGATTTTGCTTAATGTACAGTAAAATTTATGTAAACAGTTACATCATTTACAATTAAAATTTAATTTACTGTAGATAGATTACATTAATCTTAGAAAGTCGTAAATCTGTACATATGATCAATATTCTATTAATCATGTTTAACATTTCCAATTTGTTATCAAGAGAATGTTCCTTAATCTGAACTAAACTTCAAGTATACTAATTTTGTTCTCCAATGTCGAAAGATTATTCAAACATCTACCTTCAAATCCGGAATTTTAAGTGTAAATGATTCTTGAAAGCAGCAAATTAAAGACACCTAACTAATGTCTTACGCAAAATAATACACTAGTATAAACAAGAAATAAGTATAAGATATAAAACCATGAGATGAAAAATTATTAAACCATCGGAGTATAGTTATTCAGATTGACTACATCTTTAATTTGCCACACATTAGGTACAATATTATGTGGTATACATAAATATCATTTTATTAAATTAAATGTCATAAAATATGTTAGTTGGGATGGTGCCACAATCCGATTATCAAATGTACAAAATAATGCAATGTATAAAAGTTACATATTTTCTGTACAACATGCACAATACCTTTATTTAATAATGTACAGCCATGTAAGTTTCTCTTATGTTATGTGTAGTAACTGTTAAAATAAGAACAGATATATAATAAAACATTAATAACCTTGGTATTTTCTCATTATAGATTTGCATGTAGACTCTTGGAAATTTCAGTAATATTTGTATACTGTGTCATTTCAGTATTCGACATGTCAAATTATTTAATTATTGCCGAATATCACGTAATATAGCTCCTAATAATCTGGTAGCGACAGCATTTAATAACGAAATTTCTGCTAATAGCGCGGAACCTTTTTTAATCGTTTTGGAATATAATCCACTTATTCCGTGCCTCAATTTTCATTAAACAAAAAAATAACTATGTAATTTCTTTCTTATATATACCTTAAAAAAAAATCAAAAATCATGCTATAGTCATAGGCTGCTGCGTAATTTTTGAAAAATTTTGACCCATAATTTTTACAAAAATCGAATCCAATTTCAATTCAATTCCAGTCCCAATCTCTTTGTTGGAACTTGAAGAAACATAATTTTGATGTTAACACTCGAAAATGATGCATGAGAGTGCGAACTCGAAAACAAAATGTCCCCAATCACTTTTTCCAATTTATCTAAGTAACCAACCACGGGAGAAGAGGGTTTATACAAAAAATATTGCCACATCAATTCTACACCAAAAAGGTTATTACAAAATTTAATGTAGGACTAACTGTTTTCTCATAAATTTACTTTTATAGTTACCAAAAATAAAAATGGAGACCGGCATTTTTATTTTTTGAAACTATAAAAGTAATTTTTTTGGCGATAGGCAGCCTTTCGCAGCGGCGGCGGCGGCCTGCGCGCGGTAACGGATACTGTTACTTTAGTTTATTTTACTATTACTCGAAGCGAGTAGAAATACTCCGGAGATTCACGTTAATGATTAATCATTTATTAGTGTTTATATTGGATGGATACCCTATTGAATCAGATTTTGTTCACATTTTCGTGATTTTAATTTTTTTGCGCAGGACCCTATTTCTTTTTCTAAAATAAAAGAAACCTAAGTTACTCCTTATAACATCAGCTATCATCTTCCAGTGAATGATCCGTCAAAATCGGTTCAGTCGGTTCGGACATCGAATTTTGTTCACATTTCATGGATTTTATTTTTTGCAAGGAACCCTAATTCTTTTTCTAAAATTTTTATAGAATTTAAAAATTGGTTTTTTGTTATAAGTACACTATCATATGCATTTAGTAAAAAGCTGTTATTTTACCATTACAAACAGACACTTAAATTGTATTTATATGTATTGATTTTTCATTCTAAATCTATACTATTGTAAATAAAAATAACTCGTGATAAAATATTCACACATTTATTTCCATTTTGTGCTCCTCTTCCCCTGTCTAGATGGTCTGCCAGTTGAATCTGTATTTCTTTTATATTATAGTTTTCATTTCAAAACTATTTCTACCATAAAAATAAATTCATAATAACCACCAATGATAATACCAAACACACTTATGGGGAATTTGATTAAAATTGCATCCATCTAGGGGAAAATTAGAATATATTGAACAGATGTAGACACCGGTGATGTGAATGAGATGCTGCATAGGTTTCAAAGAACTAATTCATGGACATATAAAAACATATATAAAAAAACTGTTCCATTAATGCCTTACAATTATCTAGATCCAAGAAAATAAACACATGCTCAAGCTGTTTTTAAAGTTTCCATATAACAATACAATGAATGGCAGAGTCAAGATTTCAATTTTTCATCTATTTGTATCATATCATTTTTTGACAAATTCAGAAAATATCAAGTGTATGTTTTAACATCTTGGATGAAATTATTTCAAACATAAAAGAAACTTATTAGTATTAGATATCTATGATATACAGTGCCTATAATACATTCTAATCAGATAGGTACTGTCATCTATTAGCAGGCATTATATTCCAACTATTCTCAAAATTTAGGATAAATTATTAATTTGGGATATACCATAAGAATCTAAAAATATCATGCATCTATGCATAGCTCATCACAACGTCTAATCTACTAGTAAATAATAAATAAAAACTAAAATCAAATCTAGTGTGTGTCTCTTAATGACCTTAGAATGCAGGGTAACTAATATATAATTAGCTTTACCACTAGAGTTGAATTTTGTTATTAATAAAAACTCTGTCACAGATTTCATTGTAGTAAACTGAACATATATAAACAGGCGAATGTGAATACAAACAACTATGATGTGAATGAGGTTAACATAAAACAGAAAAAAATTCAAAATGGAAGTCCAATTTTCAGTTCTTACATGATAAATGAAAGAGTGTAAATCAATAAATGCAAAAATTCTAGGCAGTAAAGGTACTTATAAGGGTACAACAGTATATCGAGTTTTTTTGTAATTTGTTTTATAATAATTAACTGCAACTATCAACTCTAATAATCGATTAATTAGTAATGATTTTCTAATATATTTTTGATTTACTTACCTTTGTTTTTCATGTTCATTTGTATATGAATAAAGTAAGTTTCTAGTTATCTAGCATAATTTGTATACTTTTACACAATCTTTAAATTCAGATGTTTTTATGCACAAAAAAAATGTTGCAATATACATATATATATATTCTTATTAAAAATACCATTATGACATGCATAATTAAATTCTCATATATAACCCACCCACCCAAGGGGTATTAGTGGAGGGTTAGAGCTGCACTTTACATATTATGTTTCAGATGATTCTGTTACATACATTGTGTTTCTACTTATATATTATAAAAGAAATATAACACATATTGCTGTGTTGCAAAAGAAAATGTTCAATAAATTAACCGTTACCATTTTTAAAAATCTCTTAAGGTTGGGATTTTGTAGAGTGAAAGGCACATAGATGCCTTTATTTTGTTGTGCTGTGATTTGATTGGAAAAATGGTTGAAAACATCTGTTAAACTATATTCTTGGTTACATATTTTTGAAATATATTGTAATCAAAGCTCACGCATGCGGGCAGCACCTCTCGGTGTGGTGAATAAAATATCAGGGCATCAGGGAAAAACGTAAAATGATTTTGAAAAATTTTATAGAAAAGAATTGTTTATTTTTGTATTAGATAGGGTGCAAAGTTAGTCTTTTTGATCTGGTTAAAAAACATTATTTTAAAATATGTTATATTTTTTTTACAAAACTCAAACTTAGAATCGTGTAAACTTTAATTTTAAAGTTACTTGCCAAAAATAGGCTCATGACGACAAGTATGGGGCTCAAAATTAGAAATTTACTGAATTCCTAATTTCAATATGGTGGACTATACAATAGAAGGCTCTTTAAAAGTTAAAAAAATCTATAATGTCCCTCACGTGCCAATGTTGTTATAACCAATTAAATAGTTACTGAAAACTTATTTAAATTAAACTGAAATCAGAGGCACACAATAAATATATAAATAGGTTCATAATTATCTAATATATGCACATATGTTTCCTTAGTTTTCCACCAAACGGACAAAACAAAACCACAACAGAAACTCTTGTTAAAAAAACAAAAATATTGGCAGAATATAACAACAAATTATATGCTTACTTATTTCTCTCTCATAAAACACAGTATAAACCAATCACCAGCCAGGATAAGGAAATCATCTTCTCTAGACATTGAAAACGATTAGTTCGTTTGATGTAAACGCACTGAAAAATTTTGTCTGCTTGGTGGAAACGTGAATTTCCACCAAGCAATGAATTTGTCCAAGTTTTATTTTCTGTTCTCAGTGTTTTGGAAATACGACCAGAAACTCGACTAGTCCGTTTGGTGGAAAAACGCCATTAGATAATTATGTAACCTTTACCTGGAAGACCTTAACCTATTTGAAGCTTTTGCTTTATTTCACAACAAATACAATAATTGTTATTTGATTTATTGTCATATCTCTAATGATTTATGTTAATAACATTTGTGTATGTATTGTACAATATTACAGAATACTGCAATCTTTGACAAAACCGAATATGAGCCTTGCATTAATTATTTTTAATCATTTTCATTGAAGAAAAATATAATAAAACAATCATTGATGGAACTGAAAATCAGACTGGCATTAAGTAGATATGATCTAATTGACGAAATTAAATGTAACAAGACAAAAGGTGCGCACATAAACGGGAGAATTTAAAGAGTGTGTTTAGACTGTGACAGAGTTGATAGGTAAAGCTAGGTATTACTTGCATGCAAACGTACAGTGGCTTGTCTACGTTGGTGATACCAAATACCCACTTTCGCCATTTGCGCCTGTATGTTTTTCGCAGTAAGAGCCTTCACTGCACCTTCGGCTGCTGCCGGACTGTCAAAATCAACAAATCCATACCCTGGAAAAAAATATCTTATAAATAATAATCAATAATTTATTATATCAATATAATATTTAGTACTTTTTAAAATAGCTTCCAACCATGGTTTATAGAATATACCTAATTTTTTTTTTTGATCTTTGGTAGCCTAAATTCGAATTGATTACAGAAATTAAACAATTTGTAGAGAGGTTTCACTTGGCTTCAAACCCTAAACTGGTCGATTTGTCAAATAACGCGGCGCGGCGGGGCGTATTGGTATGTACCCCTGTGCCTGCCCCTTGCATCCCCCACTGCTTATTCAGTTTTCTTCGCCTACCTAAGAGAGATTGTGGACATTACCATCATTAAAACAGTTCTACTTATAATAATGATGTTCTATGATAGTCAACTATATAAGTGAACTGTATTATATTTTATTATTATAAATACTATAGGTTCATTCCAACAGAATCATAACTCATTCTGAAACTAGCAGTGCCACGTTATTGCAAACTCTGAACTGGTTCTAACAGTTCCTTGTTTTGAGTGAGGACTGAGAGTTCAAATCTCTTCGCCCAAGCATACAACAATTAGCATCAGTCATCTGTCAGCGGAACATACTTAATTTAACCACAAAACACGTGATATGTGATTACCTGTTCCTATAGAATGGTTCAGAACATCACTGACCGTAGTCCTGTGCAATGAACAGTTCTGTACTCATTCGGAAGTAGTTCTGAAATGCTTGTTGCAATCTGATATTGCAAAATGTATATAGATTGAATGGTTATAATAATATTATGTTATGTATTTTTCCTTGCAGAAATCTATATATTTTAAACATATTATCGGCATTATTGCTTTTCCATGCAATGCCATAACGTTAATAGTTGAAACTTCATGATCTCTAGTACAGCATTAGTGTATGAGAAATGGTGATTTACAGCATTTTCCATTGATAAACTCAGCGCGCACTGATGTATATTTGTCTGTTATTGATATAGGTTTTTATGTCCTTTCCCCAAGCCAATTTATACCCAAATTACCGTCTCGTTTTCTCGAGCCAGGTTTTGAAGATCTTCATTTTCGTTTTCTTAATCCATGGTGGTATCACTGATGTCAATCTCCTAAGGGCAGATTAACGGCCGGAGTTGACATCTCACCATCCGAGAGACTTGGACCACCAATGAGAAGCATCCCGGGTATAAACAAGTGCAGTGATAAGACCCATGTCGGGTTCAGAGCTACCGGTTCAACAACAGCAACATGACCAGTTTCTAAGTTTCTACGTACTTCCATCCAGACATATCCATTGACAGTAGAGCTGTTGTTAATGATTCCCTAAATTTGCAATTTTGAATAATTTTCGGTACCTACCAGTATAACATCTTCATATTTATATTGATGAGAATTTTAATTTTTTAATGTCCTGTGCATTAATTTCATGAGAAATCCTTTTGTATGTAGAAGATCAGATCACCAGGTGAGAAATTGTACTGGCTAAGGAAGGAAGCCAAGCCAACCCCACATACAACAGGAATTAGTATTAGTTATTATACTGGAATTATATCTCCGAATTATTGAGTAGTACTAATTATTTTTCGAGTTCCACAAAATACATTGCTATATAGCTATTACAATTATTTTGTTTATTAGACAGCATTTATACTTGAATAAAAAAAATGTACAATAGATCTTACCTTTACACTTGTTAGTATTTTTATCTAAAATGGCTTTGGTGGAGATAATGGTACCAAATCTGAAAAAAAAATGAATATGATAACAGATACCACCAACCTTCAAACTTTTAAGTAAGGAATTTGTATGTGAAACATGAACCTGTTTAAAGAAAATATTGAAATGGACCATATCCCCTATTTAGTTAAGAAAACTGCGAAGTCGTGACCTCTGTTTTGTTTAAAGACGAGATACCGATTTTTAAATAGCAAGTGGTTAGGGTTAAACCAAACTATATAAAAGTTGTATATATTATTTATGATGTCATAAAATTATTATTGTGCATACAATAATATAGTATGGGTACACTTGCATGTCTAGCGTCGACCTTGCAAGTGAAGCCGTTCATTCGACTCTTTATACTTCTTAGATGCACAGT
Organism: Tetropium fuscum; assembly: GCA_964058915.1. NCBI lineage: Eukaryota > Metazoa > Arthropoda > Insecta > Coleoptera > Cerambycidae > Tetropium > Tetropium fuscum. The sequence continues at coordinate 167,147 of CAXKVY010001298.1, read as the reverse complement.
AGCAAGGAATATTTATAAAATTTGCGTGCCCATGAGCATAGCCTTAACATTCATCATGCATTTCTGCATACTATGTTTTAGGGTCAAAACTTTTAGTTTAAATATGATTCAAATAACTACGGTTGCTGCAGTCTGTATAAAATGTATACGAAGTTCACTAACCGGCAAAAACGGCGAAGGCCAGCGCTAGTTATGGGCGCAGGCATTTTTGCTTAGGGGGTCGAAAGTAGAAGGTTTTTATATGCATATTTTAAACATCACAGCTGATATTGAATGCAAGGTTCCACATCACTCATGAAGTATTGCTTTCGGCCCGTTCCCATTTTTTAGTGGGTGGATAGTGGATATCGATATTTGATGGTCGACAAGGAGCTGAGCGGCGTTGCCGCTTTTATCTTTTAAGATAAATGCTTACGGAATTTTCATAGTAAAGTAGACGAAAATATTTTGAGAGTAAATGTAAAAGTGGCTAACATCTTGGCCTATACTATATACAACTTTTATATAGTATTGTGGAATTTTATATTTTAATTGAATATTGTGAAATTTGAGAATTACATATTGTGGCAACAGCGATTCTTCCTTTAGGCGGTCAGTGAACTTCGTATACATTTTATACGGTATTATTTATTCAGCAACCAGTAAGATCTGGGAAATATCAAACTTTCTGACTTTGACATGATGCAGATTATTTGAAGTTGTTTTTCTTGAAAAATGGTCTAATCAATGTCATCAGCAGTAATTAATTGTCTTTTCATAATGTACCTATGAAAAGATTTAGTATACAGGTAATATTGCAGTTTGGATGGACTACCCGGAAGTTTTAAAAGCGTCCGGAACAAAAATTGAAATTTTGCATAATGTTGACATTAATAAAAAAGGAACTTCATTTTACACATAAAATTAACCAGAAAAAAAATACATTAAGAAACCCCGCGTGCAAATGCAAATAGAAGCTGGGTACTTGTTTCTACGAATGAACAGACAAAAATGATAATTACACTTTTATAAGGTCTTTATAACGCAGCTACGAGAATGAACAAACAACAACTTGCTGCAGCCTTTATTATGATCGGATCTATTTTAAATGCTCCTGCGTCATAATCTTCCTTATTATTTTAGTTATTTGATATGTATTATCAACCTTATATGACAATGGTTATTAGTAACTAGTAACTGATTAGATATATCAATAATCAGTTACTTACTACTTGGAACTTGATTCATAATCAGTTGAATGTTAATTCCAGATATAACTATTATTTACCTTTCTAAGTTATGAGTACAATAATTCATATTTCAATAATCAGTAGTAACGCCGATCAGCTTATTTATTTGTGTCCAACTTTTGCAAATCAATCTCGCTATGGCATGAACATTTGCCGTTTTTTAGCCGTTAATTAAATTTGCCGCTCTTTAATTTCTTTTATAGCGGGTGCTCTCTAACTTCATATGAAGTTAGCAGGTCACATATTAGGTATAAAAAAAATTAATTAAAAAAAATCGCTTAAAATTTGCCGTTTTTTTGACGCTGACCAATGGCATTTCCATAAGGAAAATGTTGTAAGCTTCGCTTTATAAACGGAAAATTTATTTATTCGAATATCGATTCCCGAATATAAATCAAATTCCCGAATTTGCATGCAGAAAACAGTGATTAAATAAAACAAATCAAACGGTAAAATCTCAGTCAAAAACCGAGTGGAAAAAAGACTTTTCCAAACGAGAAACTCTGTTGCCCCGCTGAGAGCTCTAGATTTCGAGGTTTTTTTGTTTATTACTATCGATAAACAAATAACGGCAAAATCGCTCTCTTCGCGATTATATAAAATAAATTGAACGGCAAAATTTCAGCCAGAAAACAAGTCAAAAAACGAAGTTTCCAAATAAAAAAGGGTGGCCCGCAAATTACTGAATCTCACAGCAATTTTGAGGTTTTCCGTTTATTACTATCGATAAACAATTAACGGCATGATCGCTTTCTTCATGATTAAATCAACCAAGTCGAACGGCAAAAACTCAGCTAGAAAACGAGCCGAAACAAAATTTTTCAAGCCAAAAACTCGGTTGCCCCGCTGAGAGCTCTTTTGTCGTTTTTGAGAAAAAAAATATTATTTTTAATGTCAGACACTTCATACTTGATTTCTTTGGATATTGTCTCTCCGACGGGTTTCTCAAAAAAACTGATGACAGTAATAAATAGATTACCTTCTTTTTAATACTACCTAAAAAAATCAGTGACACAGTTTGTCGTCTTTGAGAAAAAAAATATTATTTTTAATGTCACACACTGCATACGTAATTTTTTTGAATATTGTGTCTCCTACGGGTTTCTCAAAAAAACTGATGACAGTAATAAATAGATTACCCTCTTTTTAATACTACCTAAACAATTCAGTGACAAAGTTTGTTGTTTTTGAGAAAAAAAAATATTTTTAATGTCATACACTGCATACTTGATTTTTTTGAATATTGTCTCTCCTACGGGTTTCTCAAAAAAACTGATGACAGTAATAAATAGATTACCATCTTTTTAATACTACCTAAAAAATTCTGAGTGATACAGTTTTCCGTTTTTGAGAAAAGAATTATTATTTTTAATGTCATACACTGTATACCTGATTTTTTTTAATATTGTCTCCTACGGGTTTCTAAAAAAAACTGATGACAGAAATAAATAGATTACCCTCCTTTTAATACTACCTAAAAAATTCAGAGTGACACAGTTTGTCGTTTTCTGAGATTCAGTGATTTTGAGATTTTTTGTTTATTACTATCGATAATCAAATAACGACAAAGTCGCACCCTTTCACGATTAAATCAAACAATGTGAGCGGCAAAATCTCAGCCAAAAACGGGTCGAATACAAAATTTTTCAGGCCGAAACTCGGTTGCCCTGGTGAGATTCCGTGATTTCGAAGTTTTTTGTTTATTATTAATAAATACTTAACGACAAAATCCCACTCTTCACGATCGACGAAATAAACTCGAAATCGAGGGCTCGCAGCGGAGCAACCGACTTCTTCGATGAACATTTTTATTGCGACTGGTTTTTTGGCACTGATTTTGCCGTTCGCCTTGTTTGATTTAATAGTGAAGAGTGCGATTTTGTCATTAATTTTTTACTGATAGTAATAAACAAAAAAACTCGAAATTGAGGGCTCTCATCGGGGCAACCGAGTTTCTCGCTTGGAAAAGTCTTTTTTCGACTCACTTTTTGCCGTACGACTTGTTTCAGTGAAGAGTACGATTTTGTCATTCTTTGTTTATTAATAGTAATAGACAAATTAGGGATTAAAAGTACTACTTCCGTCCCGCGGTATATATAATATACTATTATAACATCTGAATACGAACTTAATATATTCACAGTATGACATTATTTTCTCAGCGAAATCCAGATCACAAGAATTATGATCCAAACAACGAAAAAAAACGGATGTATTTTGTCGATAGTGTACATGAATGAGATGCATCTGACATGATGTCAGATGCGGGGGACGCGATAAGCAAAATTCAACTTACTGCTGGCACATATTAACTAAGTCCTTATCAGTGGTTCCTGGGTTAAGTCCTCTAATATACAGATTAGTCTTTGAAAGCTGCTCTGATCCAGACGAGGAGTTGTTAGATGAGGAATTCGTGTTATTAGGCATATTGTTACTAAGGGACGTTGACACGTTGCCAGTTTGGCTACCGGTGTGACTGCTGGAGCTGCTAGCATTAGACGGGGATGTGGCCGTTGGCACTCTTTGATTACCATACTGAAACAAAGGAAAATAATGAAAAATTTGCAGTACCTACCTACAATAATTATTTTGGTATAACTTTAAAAATAACAGCTAATTTCAGGTATTTGCTTATTTAAAAGAAGACAATTAATTCTAGCTGCTTGTCTGCAAATGCTGCAATGTCTTGTTCAGTGCTAAAACGTCTCTCTCCACTGAAATAAAGGAGCAACACCTGTGCATCTACATGTTAATTGTGGTAAACAATTGATGGACAAATCTCCAGACTATTGTCTTTAAAAATACATACAGTACATGCTTATAATTTTTTTTCTGTGTTGTGTGATATTGAACAATACTCCGGGCAGACTAAATAAAGGGCTCACCTGAAAAAAATGGGTAGATATAGTTTTATAGGGGAAAGTGGGGAGCATTCGACCATCGGGAGGATTCAACCACCCTTTGTATACTCATTAGTAATAAATGTTTTAAATACGGCCCATGAAAAGTATAACATCAATGTTCTAAACAGCTTACGCGCCAGAACTGCGAACCGGTGTAGGATTTTTTGTGGTTTTAAGCGACAAAAGTTAAAACACACAAAAAAGGGTAAGTTTTTTCAATATAATATTTTGTTTATCACATAGATATTGTCAGTTTTGTGAAATTTAACGTACATGATCTACAAAGTACTAGTTTTATTACATCTTTTCCGTATGGTGACAACCTAAAAATGTGCACATGGATTTTTTGAAGGCAGGCCGCCTTATGGGGAGAATTCAACCTCCGGTCGCGGGGAGGATTCGACCGGTGGTCGAATGCTCCTTAACACCTGAACTGGAAGAATTGGGCAGAGCAGAGGCAGAGAGTGAAAGGAAGAAATCTCTTAAGATGGTTTCTGTGAAAGCTAAAGTTAAAAAACCACCAGTGAAGAGATATATTTTGTACGATGACGAGACATCCAAAAGTGGTAAAAGTGACAACTCAATTGACTTGGCTGACACAGATGACTCTGAGGACGTGACTTTAGAAGAGATCCCCTTATTAGAAAGTGGACAGCTAGTGACACAAGGGGATTTTATAATAGTTAAATTTCCTACAAAATCAACAATTATTTATTATGTTGGGCAAGTGCTTTCTGTTTGCGGAACTAGCATAAAAGCGAAATTTCTACGAAGGAAAAAGAATTCCAACACTTTTATATTTCCCCTTATTGAAGATATTTCTGTGGTTGATAGAGACGATATTCTAATCCTTATTCCTAGAGCCAAAAATGTGGGAACAACAAGAACGGCTAATTTTTATATATTCAATTTTAACTTTAAAGCGTGGAATATTCGCTAACGAAAGTATTTAGGGTTTTGTTTTAATATCTGGAAGTATTGCTCTACTCCTAATGCCTAATATACGTTTCCGAACAACATTTGTTTCCGTAAACTATGTGGTCTGGTCCACCCCATGTGATGGTCGAACTTACCCCCAGCAATAGGGAGGATTCAACCACATGTAGATTTGTCAAAAAACGTTAAAGTGAAATGTTTACGAAAAACTTTTTTTTGTTTTATTATTTTCTTTTGAGCCTAACTCATCTGTGAGTTGACTCACATGGGAAATAACACAAACTTTCAAACATATTTTTCAAGAGAAATTTTTTAATGGTAAACGGTCGAATGCTCCCCACTATCCCCTATGCTAACTTTATGTTTTCTGGAACGCGTATTCTGAATTTTTCACTTCCCACCCAAAAATCTCACCGGAAATAACTCAATTTTAAAAAATGGCACCAAAAACAATTTTTTTGAAGCGAAAAAAAAACAGATTTTACACATAAAAATGTACGTTTTCACAACATCTTTGAAATCGAATAATTTTTGTGGGTGAAAAAAATTTAAAAAAAGGTTTCTGTAGTCTCTCTTAATACTTTTGAGGTTATGTTGAAAAATGGTTGACTTAAAAGTTGTACATCTTACAATTATTAACTTTTACATTTAACTTTTAGCGATAAAAGGCCTAGTTTAACCCCTTTTTCCACCCTAACCCTACTTATGGTTACTTGTTGAGGTGCAATCGATTTTTCCCCATTTATATAACTAATGGTATATAAATCCTACATATACGACCTACATTTTCCGACCATCCAAATCCTTCTAAGACTATTTAAAAAAAAAGAAATTATTAGCACTGGACCGTAAAGAAAATGTGTTTTTTAACTGAGAATAAAGATTTTTAAAAATACTCTATACTCATACATGTCAACTCATGTATATTTTAATTTAATTTTTGTCTTGATAGTGTTTTGTCCTCCTAAATTAAATTGGAGGTTAAAAATTTGCTCTAATATAATTCCTACACCTTAAATATAAAAATAATACTAAAAAACATAGCGTAACGTTGTAACAAAACGTGTACTTCAGAAAAAAACAAGATTTCGAATTCCGCGCGGTCAGTCTGAAGGACCTAAATAGCGATAAAATTGACGCGGACCGAAACGAACGGTGACGTCATAGTCTACAATATTCGCTAGGCATTGCGCCGGAAAGCGGCCGAATGAACTATGAAAACAAGCGGTCCTGTGCTGGGATCTCCCGTAGCCGATCGATTCGGTCTTCTCGTCGTTTGTAAATTATAGCATGTGGCGTCACGACTTTAAACCTGTTTGAAAGGGTTCGCTGGCGCGCCAGACTAATAATTTATAACAAATTTATTATTGGGAATTAAGGCGTCATATTTATTTTGCATATCTTATCATATATCTTGCATATATCTATTTTGCAGTATGGTAGAACATTTTTATAGAATAAAAAAAGTGGGAATGTTTTCCCTATTGTCTTAAAATCCTTTCTTACCGAATTAGAATTATTATAGTTGCTACTCGTGGTGTTGCTCGGCGTGTAGGAGTTCTGGGCCGGCGAGGCGGCCGCCGTTGCTTGTGCCTGGGCCGTGTTGACCTGGACAGGCTGTTGAGCCTGCGGAGTATACCGTTGATAGTAAGTAGTGCCTGTAGCCGGGTGCTGGTGCTGATGACCAGCTCCCACGTTGCTCCACTGGCCGCGGTAGCCCCCCGGAGTCTGGTGCTGGGTGGCCATGGGCCCACCGCCACACCCTTTCACTCCACCCCCGCCGAACGTCGCTCCTGCTGGTCGACTACCAGAACCACCTCCGTTACTTGTCTGAAAATAAACATAACACCATTAGAAAAATCCTCAGTAATGTAATATTCAAGTATGTGCATATATAGAAGCATATTAGTAAAAGGAATAGTGCAGTCATTGGAGGTAACCTCCGCCACTGGGACCTCCGAATTCTTTGACCCTCCAGCGATTTTCCTGAAAATTTGGATTTAAGCTCATCTTACCCTTAACTTCAAAAATGACATATGCCCGACTTGGACTTTTTGATTTTAAGGGGTGAAAACTACCCCTTCGTGAAAGAAATATAAAAAATACAGGTTTAAGCATTTTATGCATTCACATATTATTTAATCATGCAGAATAAAAATTCTTTCATGTTCTAGAACACGATTTACGATGTATTCCAAATTTGCAACCTTCAAAAACCTAAATGCCTAAATTGATAAAAAAATAAACGAAAATATTGTAAAATTTGACATTCATGTATACACGATACACGCACATATCCGATCAATTATGAAACTCTAAAATTATGTGGAATGGAAAACATTTTATGCTCCGAAAATATGCGATTGATTTTTTTTAACCATAACTCTCATAATTTTGAAGCTACAACGTCCATTCAACAAACATTTTACAGGTAATTCAAGATCTACAAGATCATATACATTTCAATATTCCCAAACCATTCATATTCAAAAGGCAAAGGGTTAAAGGGCTCGGAAGAGGTGGTCAGCGCCACGGTTGGCAAAAAGCCGCCTTTTTGTAGAAAAGTCCGGGCCAAAATTATTTATGACCACTCTGTATATTTTTTAAACGGTTTTATTTTACTTCGTATATTTATTTATTTGTATCTTTGTTTCAAATCTTGCAAGCTGAATTAGACCACATCCACATGTTTTAGACAAATTTTATCTTTTATGGTGCGATTCGACTCAAAGTCGATACCTATCTGGGGGTTTTCGGGGTCGCGGATTAGAAATATCTGGTAAAAATACAGAAATGAAAAATATAATGCATCCCAATCGCTGCCAGTGCGACATACAATGTTGCCATATCGGTTGATGTTGTAATATGCGTGATTCAGATCAAATATATACTAAACGTATATTATAAATACCCATCAAGAGGCAAAACCTCTAAAAAAAAACCTAAAATATACAATTGGAAATACTTGAAAATTGAAATTGAATACTTCTAACATTACAACCTCATGCAAAGTTTTTTGTAACGGCCTATTAGAACCCGAATTTAAGAATTAAAGCAAACTGTAAACACCGCAAAGTTCCAAGTTTGAGACAAATGGGTTTATGAATAGAAAAATCCGCCATTTTGATTTTTTTGTACTAAAAAAATATTAAACTGTATTATTATCGGAAGTAGTTGAAAAAGCTGTTGCAAGATTTGAAACAAATATATACACAAACAAATATACGAAGTCATGCTAAATAAAAACCCGTTTAAAAATTCAGAATTTCAAAACCCACGAAAAAAAACAACAAAATTTACCCCTTCTTTCAAGATGGCGGAGAGAGCTCATAAGAAATCTTGGTCGACAATTTCAAGTTAAGCTGTTCAGCTATTCATAATTTCAAGTTTTTAATTGCTCGATAATTTTGCCGCAGAACTGTGATATATAGAAATGTGTTATTCGGTAAGAAGTTGCCTTTTACCACTACATCTCATTTACACGTATTAAGTTTAGCTCATTTTAGTAGTGTGAGCCAAAGTCATTCAGCAAAAAATTGGTTCACCAACTAGAAGTGACTTAGTGTTAATATAGGCCAGTCAAATATAGTACAGTAGAAATCGCTAAAATCGCAAACTAACAGCTAGTTCTGATTTTTTAATATGTTGTTCGGACCACTACCAGTAGTATAGTTGCAATTAACGCATAGTTTAGAATATATAGTGAAAAAACTAAAAAATGTGTGAACATTTGGCGGTTTTTCGAGTGCTACGAAGTTGGCGCAGGTCTTTCAAACCACGTTTGCAGCTTTGAAAGACCTGTGCTAACTTTGTAGCATTCGAAAAACCTCAAAATTTTCGCATTTTTCGGTTTTTCCACTATATATTCTAAACTATGCGTTTGTTGAAAGTTTCATCCCCGAAATCGGAGAAAATTTTATGGGTAAAGTCATAGGGGAATATGTTGTAGCGAATGTAATTAGCTTGAATTTAAGCACAGAACGACGTCCGTATGTCCGATAGTTTCCTCACAATGCTTAAAAATCCAAAATGGGTTTCGCTTTTTTGGCGAAAGATTGCAAGCCTACGGACGTCGTTCTGGTGCTTAAATTAAAGCTAATTACGTTCGCTATATCTTCCCCTATGACTTTACCCGTAAACCGATTTCCCCGATTTCGGTGACGTAAGTTGACCAAATCGTAAAATTTCCCTTTTATGGGAAAAAATGCCAATTTTTGATGGGCTGTATCTTGGTAAATATTGTACGTATAGAGCTGGTTTTGGTCTCGAATTGTAGCAAACTTAATCTGCTTTAAAATACATATTTTAAAGCAGATACGTACAAACATAGTTTAATACAAACGCATAATTTAGAAGATATAATGAAGACAGAAAAAGATGCGAAAATTTCGCGGTTTCTCTAGTGCTACGAAGTTAGCAACGTCTTTCGAAGCTGCAAACTTGGATAGACACTACCGGTAGTGGTCCTAACAACATATTAAAAAATCAGAACTAGCTGTTAGTTTATGATTTCAATGTACTATATTATGTGACTGGCCTAATAATAATTATCAGCAAATAGTTTTATTCAAAAGCGGCCATTTATGACGATTATGAGCAGTAGATAAAATCGGGGAATTACAGAGGATGTGACTCATGATAGAAAGTACTAAAAACGATACGGTTCTAATATACGATAAGTTTATTCTAAACTGTCCAGACTTGTACAAAACATGTAAAAGACGTATAAAAACATATCTCCATTCGTAGGAAGATAAAATTAATGCACGTATATATTGTATACTTAGACCTATTGTATACGTATACCTATAATCATACACTCCCCGGCACAAAATTCCGTCACCCTAAAATTTTGCCCAATTTTGATGTTTTATAACTTTTTTATTTTTCATCTGATTTTCATAAATTTTTTACCAGTCTGTAGATCAGTTCATTGTGTGTCTTTTTAATTATTGTAATAAGTCATATTTTTCGTCCAGGCAATATTATACAGGGGTAAATCAAAGTGTTGTTTTTTGTCGTAAACTCAAAACACCCTGTGGAAAAATTGAGGCGAATAATTTTGTTTACAAACTGTTTGCTACCATCTTAGACGTATTGTAAACATTTTGTTTTTTGATTCATCCCATTATCTCATTTCTTCTGCGAGCAGCAAAATTTTAAATGAAACGCTGTTAATTTTATCATTTTTAATTAAAAAACATCGACGTTCGCTAAATACGCGGTTATTGTGACAGAATATTTGACAGTACAGTTAATTTAGTGTGTTGTCATCATGGTAACTACAGCAGACGTAGGTAGAATTGTTGCCTTAATAGAGGATGGCCGCAATAAGAGTTATGTCTCCCGTACTCTGGGAATTGCGCGGTCTACAGTTTGTGATGTTTGGAATAGGTATCTACAGACGGGAAACTTTATTAGGCGGCAAGGCTCTGGCAGAAGGAGAATGATCACTCAAGCTGATGATCACTTTGTCATTATGAGTTCTTTAAGAGATCGAAGAGCTACTGCTGTGTATCTAAAAAATGACTTGCAAATGGTACGTCGAGTAAGTGTAAGTGAAAGAACGATACGTAGAAGATTGTTAGAAGCAGGATTGCATTCACGAAGGCCAGCAGTATGTCCAAAATTGCTTCCTCGGCATCGACAACACCGACTGAGATTTGCAAGAGCGCATGCTGACTGGACTGTAGAACAGTGGGGAAACGTACTATTCACAGATGAATCCAGGGTTTGTTTAAGGTCGCCGGATGGTCGTGAACGGGTACATAGACGTAGAAATGAAAGATATGCAGACTGCACCATATCTGAGCGACTGCAATATTACAGTGGTTCAGTCATGGTTTGGGCGGGTATTTCTACCGATGCACGTACTGACCTTGTATTTGTTGAAAATGGAGCACTAACCGCCCACCGTTACATTGAGGAAATCCTCCAAGAAATTGTTGTTCCATTTGCTCCTTTCATTGGGAACCAATTTACATTAATGCATGATAATGCTAGACCTCACGTTGCACGGGTAGTGAGCGAATATCTGGATGAGGTTGGACTTCCAAGATTGGACTGGCCCGCATGTAGCCCGGATCTCAACCCAATCGAACATCTTTGGGATGTTCTTAAAAGAGCACTCCGTCGCCGTCCTGTGCAACCACTAACCTTGCAAGACTTACGGCTGGCGCTGACAGAAGAATATCAGGCTATTCCTCAAGACAGAATAAGTAATCTTATTAATTCGATGCCACGAAGAATGCAAGCTGTCATTGCTGCGAGAGGAGGACATACACGTTATTAAAATTTGTCTTTGTTAATTAATTTTGTGATATACCTAGTGGATGTTTTTGTTAATAAAAATAAGCTTGAAATCAGCGTTTCATTTAAAATTTTGCTGCTCGCAGAAGAAATGAGATAATGGGATGAATCAAAAAACAAAATGTTTACAATACGTCTAAGATGGCAGCAAACAGTTTGTAAACAAAATTATTCGCCTCAATTTTTCCACAGGGTGTTTTCAGTTTACGACAAAAAACAACACTTTGATTTACCCCTGTATAATATTGCCTGGACGAAAAATATGACTTATTACAATAATTAAAAAGACACACAATGAACTGATCTACAGACTGGTAAAAAATTTATGAAAATCAGATGAAAAATAAAAAAGTTATAAAACATCAAAATTGGGCAAAATTTTAGGGTGACGGAATTTTGTGCCGGGGAGTGTATATTGCCGATATATTTATCGATGATTTGTAAGTATATATTTAGATTAACTTACAAGGCCACACGGTATAGACATCATTACTAATTACGAAGTACCCTAAATCAGGCCTGGCTAGGTCAGAGGGTCAGCATTTCCCGACTGGGCCCTCTGTGCAAACGTTCACACATATAAATAGAGACGGATCGGGTCGGTGCTAGGCGCTTGTGTGGCTTCCCTCTAGCTGTGTAAACAAAATTATCCTAGGAGTTAGAGTATCGTATTGATTTACCTTATTAGTCAGTATTTAGTTAAAATGTAGTTTAAAAAGTCCCACCTATCCGAGTTGTAGATAATGACCACGCAATAGTCAATTGTAGACAATTACCACGTAGATAATGACCATTTTAGCAACCAAATGCAAACGAGGGTTGGTACATGGCCCTGTGGATGCCTCTAAAGTTAGCGGAGCAAAGTCTGCAGACTGAAGATTTGACGTAGGGAGAATTTAAGGTTACTTAAAGGATAATTAAATGCCCTAACGCGAAATTAAATGCTCCGATGGTTTTCCAACGATGTTCTGCTAATTTAAAAATAAAGTTAGCATTATTAATTACACTAAAAAATGTGACCGGTGTTAGTTACAGTGATTTAAGAAGGCTAATTAAATGCTCAATTCTAACCAAGCAGCAACTGATTCCCTCCTCTTTTTTGTGATTACTCGCCTCTTAGAATGATCTCGAATCTTTGTCGTGTTTTTGTTTTCTTGCCTTTGCCTACTTCATGCTTTTGTTCTAAATTTAGGTTTTGAATTCTTTGACAAATAAACCATATCATTTTAAATTACACGTTATTGATAATAGTTAGCCGAGCTTGAGATAATAATGATAGCAGTGATGTCAAACACCTATTTTCTTCGCACGATAAGATAAGAATTCAGGAAGTAAACCATGATGTATTATAATACGGGTATGGAGAAAATGTAATAAAATGCTTGAGTTGACTCATAGTTGTCCATGACCTGGGACAAATTCCTAGCCTACATATTTTCCGCATGTTAAATTAGGGCGACAAATGTGTGTCAACTTTAAATATGTTTCTCACGACCTTTCTTCCACATTGGGATTTTCACCTATTTCTACAACTTCCCTGCATATGTATGTCTTTATCAGCTATCTTGGCGTGTGTATGCATCAATTTACGCGGTACGTTTGTTGTGTTTGGTCAATTTCTAGGAGCATCAGCACGCGACGTATGCTGATGTAACGACAGACGTCTCATAAAGTACAATACAATCTTAGCCATGTTAAACACAAACGCATGTCTTACTTAGATTTTTCGAAAACAGTGTCAGTAAATGTATGTTTGAAAACAATTTGTTATTTTAAAAGTCAAATTTAAAATCACATTGACAATTCTACATATTCTGCAGTTCTGCTCTAGCTACTACTTTGTTTTTGGTATTTATCGATACGCATTTGTCAGTAGTTGTCAAATACTTAATTTCGCGTTTAGACTTGCATTTCGTCGTTAATTTCATTATCTTATATAATAATCAACTCAGAATATTCATTTGACTTCACATTTATAATCGCTGAGTGATTGTCGTTGGTTTACCTGCATTTTGAAAAAATAGAAAACCTCGTTTTATTTAAATAATTATATATAATAATTATAATTATAATATTTAATAATGCTGCATCGTTATTTGCAGCATAAGCCGTAGGTAAGAACTGTGCATTTTTTGAGAAGTAAATTTATTTGTATTGCAGCAGCCTTCGAGCTTACAATCTAAGTCACTGGCGATCTTGGAGATAGAGGCACAATTTAATTTTTTTCTTCAAAACCAAAAGGTCGTATAGAAACACTATATTCAGTGAAACATTTCAATACTGTCAAATTGCGCCCGCTTTATTCTGGTGCTGCTTTCCTAAGAAATAGGGATGCGCAAATTTTCTAAAATATCGATGTTATTATTTGATACATCGAAATCTAAACTATAGAAGATAGCAATAAAAATAATGGTTATTGTACTTGATCGAAGTACTTGGTGTTGACCGTGTCGACGATAGAATAAAGTTAATCATAGATGAAAACGAAAAACGTCGTTGTAATCGATAACATCGAAAATATAAATTCAATATGTAAATATCGAAACCCTAAAAAACTGTTGAGAATTGCTGTATTATAGCACATTAATTTGATCCGTACGATTGTACGGATTGTCATACCGGCCAAGATAGATAAAGAAGAGTATATAAAAGGTATAGTTATGAGAATATTACTGAAATATTAGCAGGGACGTCTTAAGCATTTTTCAGGCCCTAGCCCAATATGTAAAGGTGGGCCCCCCTTTTATAATTTTCTTTGCAATAAAAAATATAGCAACAACATGTTTGAAAAGCTTTATTCAAATATTAAACAATCTTAATTTTTTATATGAATGTCAAAGTGCAGTAGGTATTGTTTGGTATTGTTAATACTTCGGTTTTTTAAATCAGAGGAAATGCTGTTTAAATTAATACTGCTAATATTCTCGGAAGTCAATGAGGTTGCACTTCCATTAATGGCACTCCCAATAATGTTGCGACGCCGTATATCCAGAGAAATTAACGCTGCGGTCGTCCAAAGGATGATGCAACGCATCAGAGGAATACAGAACAAACCTTTTATACACCTTTTTATATTGAGCAAAATAAAAATTTCTCAACAAAATGAGAATGAAAATAATATCTTTTTTTCAATTTATATCCCTCTTCTGGAGGGATATAAATTGAAAAAAAGCTATATTCGAGTGGCCATATGCCGGTCAATTTTTAACCCAAAAAATATTTCGGGCAAGCATTTTAAAAGAAATTTTGTCTACTTTTTTTTCTGTAAAGCACTGCCTATAGCTATCTCAGACCCAAAAAAGTTATAGGCATAAAAGCTAAAAAAAATGTTTTAATTTTTTTAAATAAGACATTTCGATGAGACATTCAATTCTCTACAAAAAGATTCATATGTAGTATATCGAAATTTTGCTTCGTTTGCGACATATAGTGCAAAAATTGAAAAGAGTGCATTTCACCCCTATCTCCAATTTCCACCCCCTAATTTAATAGCACTCCATGTTTTTTTCTTCTTAAATGACCCATTGACCGATTCCTGCAATAAAAACCCATGAACGTCTTAGTTCCTTATTGATTAGTTGTTCCTTTTTTAGGACACAATCCATGTCACTAGCGAAAAGTGAACGAAGCAATACTTTCGTCTATTTTACTGTTCTTTTATATATTTTTGTATTCTTCTTCTATTTGTTTCTTCTTAATAACACTGCACCTAATCGTAATTGCTATAAAAGTGTTTTATTTTAAATATTGAGGCCTTGAATACTGAATACTGGCTTTTTGTTCTACAGTGTATTACTTGATATTGTAATTGTGAGGATAATGTAATTTTCTCGAAAAATAAATATATTATTATTGTATTAGTCTTGTACATAAGAAACGAGTAGATTTAGAACAAATGTTTTGTTTGTTGCTTCAAGAGGAATGTTTAATAAATAAATCTCCGCAGGAAAAAAATTGTTGGCTCATTTAATAAAAATGAGAATCTTTCAAAAACGCGTTCCGCTAATTTATTTGATCAGTGTATATTACCCAATCTAAATAATATTATATCACCAACAGATTTGCCATATATTCATTCGTTCACGGTATTTTAGTTGCCAGGCGACAGTAAACGTACAATATAGAGCTGAAATAATCCGAAAACATTGCTAGGACATGTGATATAACCAATGATAACAATATAAATTTAAAGATAACAAAGACTAGATACTTAATCAGTCTTAGTCGTAAACACGTATGGAATAAACAATAATCTATGGCATAACTGCATATTTAACATATTTGACAAGGTCAACAAATATCAAATGGGAACAAACAGTTGATTACGATTATCACATTTATAGTTTTCTGCTACACTACCCCTACAATTAAAAGTAATTTTAAATAATCCAATATTATGATTAGTAGCAAAATTTGCATAATCTTACATCCCACAATAGACATTTAGGATTTAGGGCACACATTAATCGGTTACTTAATTACACAGTTTCCAGTTATTGCACACGAATACAGTACCTCGTACTCCAACATGGTTCACTGAGAAATTACTAAAATGCACTCACTAAGGCCAACAAACGAAATTCCGATCAAACAAAACAAAGACACATACTGTGATGATATCACTTAATCGATCAGGTGTACCAGCATCGACAACTGCAACTAACCGTCGACTAACGTACGTAACGATAAAGAAATATCCATTTTCTAAGGATTATATCAGACAATGAATTGTATGTAGATAAACAAAGAATATACGAAACGAGATAAGCCTGCTTACTTTGAGAGTGGGAGTCATTTATGTGACTCATATCGTACTGATTATTGCGAACATTGCTGGTAACTGATAAGATATATTTTTAAATAACACTTAAAATATTTTCAATTATCATCAACACAGAATAATTATGCTCAGCTAATCATGTAGACTTGCTTAGACATGGCGCAACATCTAATTGTTTATAAATTGATTGTTTAGATGATAAAAAGTGCAATGTTATTATCAGTTTTGAACACGACTTCGTAAATCAAGTACAGTGTTGAAGAAGAATACAATGTGGCATTCGCATGCGAAGACGATGGTGTAGGACGTAGGAGTTATATTGGTAATATTGTTCATTATGTTAGCTACCTTATGTTAGCTTATTAAATTATAACAGTACAAGAAATACCCACTTAAGATGCTTTAAAAATGTATTATAGATACCACACTCAACGCTATAAATAATAACAAAATGTTGTTCTGCTCGAAATCGAAATAAAGCGCGGTTCCTCTTAGGTTATGGGGGAACCGCATAACCTAAGGTTATAGGGGAATCTTAGGTTATTTGATTACAGAACGGCTGTCGGTGCTACCACTACAAATCAAATGAGTCTTGCCAACATATTTTAAAATTCCTTATAAGAATCGGTATTCTACTTTATTTACGAGGTCTGTAGTTTTGATCGTCACGATACACCTGGGTGGCCGACACCTATTCTTGACTTCCAGAGAACTCGGCACTTCTCAGGAGAAAATATGAAATCACTCCCGGGAAGGTCACTCCTATTTCTCCTGGTTGCTGAATCGCTATTCTTGAACGTAGCTGAATGGGAACGTGATAGGAACTAATCGTCACGAATGTTGCAACGTTGCCGGTGATACTTTCGGGCTCTAACCAATCAAAATCGATAATTTTCAGCTGATTATTATTTATGTCCATGGGGTTATAACCTAAAAATCTCTCTAATCTATGCTAAAAATGTGTGTATTATTCTGTGAATTGCTGTACATTATTACTTTTGAAGTTAAAGGGTGGCAAGCCTCACTACTACTTTTTTAACTAAATAATATAATATCATCGACATCATAAAAGTGTAAGCTAGTAAAGTACTTACAGAAATGAATATATATTTTACGCGCTTCGGTCATGAAGAGTGCGAAGGATGTGCCAAGTTAAAAACTCATGGTAACACAGAAGATAGTATTTGCTAAGTGTGAATTCTGCCAACAATATGTAAAACATAAAAATAAAATATAACTGCAAGAGTAATGTATCAGATCGACGCTGATTTTAAAAGAGAAGAGGATGATGTATGCTATTCAGCGGATCTTTAAAAAGTTATAATGTTGCCTAGAATGGAAGAATTGCCTGTCAAACCAATCACACCTTTTTGGCACGAAGGTATAGCTGGCAGCAAAAAAGAAGAAATAATAATCTCCTTTTATTCTTTCTTTTTAATTAACAGGGATGCCAGAATCATAACTCTTTGGCTAGAAAACTGCTCGCCCCAAAACAAAAACTGGTATTTGCTTTCATTTCTTCTGTATATAGTATAAATGCACCAACACTAAAGTGCGAGCAAATTCATTTAAAATATTTTTAAGCATGCGACACTTGCTGATGTTTTCCGGTTTCCCACAATTTTTTCTTAAAGTTTACTAGCTTTATGTCACAGTAGGTATAATCTATAAATTGTTAATTTGAACAACATTAATTTACCCATGGGTTAGTAACTACTAAGTAATAACAAAGTAATAAACAAATAATATTCTTTTATCACTTCCGTGGAATTTATTTAGTATTCGAGTTCAAAACAATGTAAATAAAATAGGTACATACATAAAACAAGTTACTATCAATTGAAATACAAGTCGCTCTTATAATCTTTTCCTGAACGTCGAGGATAAATACAGATTAATGCTATTATTGCGATGATTTCTTAAAACGTATAGCATTTCCACAGACGACACAGACGAATTTTACGTCTGTGGTGTTTCTAAAACCAAGAGGCCAATGATATAAACAAATGCACGCAGTTAGCACGTAATACATTACGCTAGACTGTATAGGACTCTAATTTCTCGATATTGCATTAGTATGTAATATACCTATTAGTATTAGTGTATTTTAGCATAGTACATATAATTAGCATATATTATATTAGTATATTATTATATTAAAGTATATTAACAATAAATCAATAACTAAAATCGAACTATCGAACGCCCGACAACTGACTCTGATCGTGGCTATACAGAGGGTAAATATTTTACGGCAAATTGATTTTGGATTTTCTGTAAATGCGATAGAATTTGATATAAACATTTAAATATTAGATTAATTTTAAAAAACAATTCAAGTCGGGCCTGATTATCAACTACGCGCAATAAGTGCAACATTAATTCCGAGAAATACAACTTGAACCATAATAAACCACTTAAAACTTAAAATAATATTGATAAAATAACTACACTCCCCGGCACAAAATTCCGTCACCCTAAAATTTTGCCCAATTTTGATGTTTTATAACTTTTTTATTTTTCATCTGATTTTCATAATTTTTTTACCAGTCTGTAGATCAGTTCATTGTGTGTCTTTTTAATTATTGTAATAAGTCATATTTTTCGTCCAGGCAATATTATACAGGGGTAAATCAAAGTGTTGTTTTTTGTCGTAAACTCAAAACACCCTGTGGAAAAATTGAGGCGAATAATTTTGTTTACAAACTGTTTGCTGCCATCTTAGACGTATTGTAAACATTTTGTTTTTTGATTCATCCCATTATCTCATTTCTTCTGCGAGCAGCAAAATTTTAAATGAAACGCTGATTTCAAGCTTATTTTTATTAACAAAAACATCCACTAGGTATATCACAAAATTAATTAATAAAGACAAATTTTAATAACGTGTATGTCCTCCTCTCGCAGCAATGACAGCTTGCATTCTTCGTGGCATCGAATTAAATAAGATTACTTATTCTGTCTTGAGGAATAGCCTGATATTCTTCTGTCAGCGCCAGCCGTAAGTCTTGCAAGGTTAGTGGTTGCACAGGACGGCGACGGAGTGCTCTTTTAAGAACATCCCAAAGATGTTCGATTGGGTTGAGATCCGGGCTACATGCGAGCCAGTCCAATCTTGGAAGTCCAACCTCATCCAGATATTCGCTCACTACCCGTGCAACGTGAGGTCTAGCATTATCATGCATTAATGTAAATTGGTTCCCAATGAAAGGAGCGAATGGAACAACAATTTCTTGGAGGATTTCCTCAATGTAACGGTGGGCGGTTAGTGCTCCATTTTCAACAAATACAAGGTCAGTACGTGCATCGGTAGAAATACCCGCCCAAACCATGACTGAACCACCGTAATATTGCAGTCTCTCAGATATGATGCAGTCTGCATATCTTTCATTTCTACGTCTGTATACCCGTTCACGACCATCCGGCGACCTTAAACAAACCCTGGATTCATCTGTGAATAGTACGTTTCCCCACTATTCTACAGTCCAGTCAGCATGCGCTCTTGCAAATCTCAGTCGGTGTTGTCGATGCCGAGGAAGCAATTTTGGACATACTGCTGGCCTTCGTGAATGCAA
The DNA here is from genome assembly GCA_964058915.1 of Tetropium fuscum. Taxonomy (NCBI): domain Eukaryota; kingdom Metazoa; phylum Arthropoda; class Insecta; order Coleoptera; family Cerambycidae; genus Tetropium; species Tetropium fuscum. The sequence continues at coordinate 147,415 of CAXKVY010001298.1, read as the reverse complement.
TCCTGCTTCTAACAATCTTCTACGTATCGTTCTTTCACTTACACTTACTCGACGTACCATTTGCAAGTCATTTTTTAGATACACAGCAGTAGCTCTTCGATCTCTTAAAGAACTCATAATGACAAAGTGATCATCAGCTTGAGTGGTCATTCTCCTTCTGACAGAGCCTTGCCGCCTAATAAAGTTTCCCGTCTGTAGATACCTATTCCAAACATCACAAACTGTAGACCGCGCAATTCCCAGAGTACGGGAGACATAACTCTTATTGCGGCCATCCTCTATTAAGGCAACAATTCTACCTACGTCTGCTGTAGTTACCATGATGACAACACACTAAATTAACTGTACTGTCAAATATTCTGTCACAATAACCGCGTATTTAGCCAACGTCGATGTTTTTTAATTAAAAATGATAAAATTAACAGCGTTTCATTTAAAATTTTGCTGCTCGCAGAAGAAATGAGATAATGGGATGAATCAAAAAACAAAATGTTTACAATACGTCTAAGATGGCAGCAAACAGTTTGTAAACAAAATTATTCGCCTCAATTTTTCCACAGGGTGTTTTGAGTTTACGACAAAAAACAACACTTTGATTTACCCCTGTATAATATTGCCTGGACGAAAAATATGACTTATTACAATAATTAAAAAGACACACAATGAACTGATCTACAGACTGGTAAAAAATTTATGAAAATCAGATGAAAAATAAAAAAGTTATAAAACATCAAAATTGGGCAAAATTTTAGGGTGACGGAATTTTGTGCCGGGGAGTGTATATACTAACTATATTTTAGATATTTATGACCTGTCGTCACAAGATTATCGTTTCTAATATTTACGAATTCTAAAAACAATTTAATATATGTATATGAGAGAAACACAGTATTATCGTATAAAACATAAAATGCTATTAAACATGGCTCTATTCGTCAATGAGTAATGAAAATTATAGATATACACACAATACACCAAAAAAAGGTTTCGATTCTGCTTTTGTTTACATTCAGCAGATGTTAGTGAGAATCGCCCTCATCCGTCATATATGATTAAAATGTACCTACCAGTAACAAAGACGCATTATCTCATTGAGAACCAATAAAATATGGATATCATGGTAATTTTCCGTTTCTGTCTTAGCTGCGGGCGATATTCGATAGTTTCCCCAGGGAAATATTATATTGCCTTGGCTACCAAGTTGAAGATCTAAGCTATATACTAGCAACTTGATTAACACCAAATCGGGCAACAAATAAATTGATGTAATAATTCGAATCCAAACCGCAAACATGTTTTTACACTTTTATTTTATCAATACGACTTGACTGGTCAAAATATGTCAAATTCAATGTTAGGACAATTTTTTATTTTAAATATTACACGAGACAGGGATATCTTAAGAAATTTTTGTTGTGTTTGTTGACATAGAAAACTGTTTTCGTGGCAACAAACGCTGGTATGATAGCGCGGAAAATTATCGAATATATCACATATTTTAGTCAAAAAAGTTATCTCCTCACCAGTGGCGTACCTGCAAACATGATATTAAAACTTTATATTAACTATAATTATAAACTGATATTTTGGTCAAAAAAGTGGTACGCCACTGACATTTTTCTATGTGAATATTTTTTTCTGATTAGCTTGGTCAATTCCACACGAAAACGACCTCTTGTGTTTTTCTGGTCAAACTCACAGCTCTTGATTGAAAACATTAAATACAAATGGAAACTAATTATTATTAACATTGATAATAATAAATTTTATATTATAAAAATTGTTGGAAATAACCACATTCAATTAACAGGCACTCACGCCACTGATAAAGCGATAAAACAACTTTTCTAACTAAAATATGTGGTTTAATACCCCATTAGCATACAAAAATTGAAAACAATCATTTATCTCCGATTTAAAAAAGAAACATTTAACACCCTCTAGAAAAAAAGAGCAGTTTTGGACATATCTTCATATAGACTTTTCTTCATGAACTGACCTAAGGAATCACACCCTGAAATATTAGCACGTCATTTAGGAACACCCTCTATATGAAACACGATGAAATCATTCAAACTTGGTCCGACAACAAATAACATCATATGAGAGACCCCACAACAAACAACTACTGTGATATTTTTTTTATAATTATCTCATAGTATCATTAATAAAAACAATACACATGAGTGGACTCAATATAGATCCCTGAGGGGCCCCGGAAGGGTACAACATATTTATGCATGTTGCTCTAATTTCTAACTATAAAAAAGTCACTGTTGGATTATAAATACTGAAAAGGAAATCAAGTTTGGTTTATGCGGTCTACAATGTACAAAGTCTTGTAGCTGCTGTACAATTTGAGGTTGAATGTGAGCCGATATTGACAGGCGTTAATATTGAAGAGTTGATTTTATACACTCTTGTAAAATTGCAAATTATAGTATAAACTATTAGCTTAGATGTTATCTTAAAACAGGACAGAAACGCGATGCTTTTGGCATAACAGGAAATGTGAATACCTGCCCGAACTGACAAGATAAAAATTGCTGTAGGTTGTACTTATGACGTCACTAGTATCTCTGATAATAAATGGGGGAATATCAGTCCGACAAAACGTAAATTTAAACCTTATTCTAAAACCATCAGTTTCAGTGAACAATTAAAACAGATAAATATTTAACCAACAAAACCTGATATCTACCAACGTCTATTTCTAAGAATGTATTAAAAAAACACACACAAACAATTAACACAAACGCGTTGTTAATTAGTAAAATATGTATCTAATATAAAATGGTTTATTATAGTAAATAGAGTGTAATAGTAATAATAATGTACATATTCTTCGTTCGTGTCTGTATACAAGCATTGAATTTGATTGTTTGCCTTTCAATCAAAGCGAGACAAGCAAAGCAAAAACACAAGAAAACAATTCCGCAAAGGCCATCATTACACACGGACGGCACTTTTCTTCCCACAATAATTAACTCTTATTGTTTTTACAAGTAATTATCTAAGATGCATACAGAAATAAAATCATAATAGCACACAATATTTACCCTTACCAAATTTAATTGAGGCATATATAACTATGAGTGAAAACGTTGAAGTCCCAGTGACGGCCCGTGGTAGCTGCAAGAACTGAGGCCCCCAAACCCGCTCTCATGGCCAACATGACCAACAAAATAATTTACTAATATTTTCACACGGTGTTAACCATTTAAATTGTTTGTAATGTTTTTCCAGATACAAATGCGTAATAGTCTTTAATTTTGGTGGTTAAATTTTTCATAGGGAGTTTGGCATTCCTTTAGTAATTAATTGAAGCTTATCTGCGAAGTTTAATGATGAAAATCCCTTCGCTGCTTCGCATGAGACACGACGCAGTGTACGCATGTATCACACACGGATAGCCGTTAAAACTTAAACTTAAAGAACCTACTCCAACGATAGCTTCCGCGCCTACATAAAGCACGCGATTGGCCAGTCAGCGCGCGCCGATGCATTCAGCAGGTGGAAAGGAAACCTCAATATCCTCTCGAGGCAAACAAAGAACCTACTCCAACGATAGCTTCCGCGCCCGCATAAAGCAGGCGACTGGCTCAGCCAGCGCGTGCCGGCAGCCGATGCATGGGTTCTATTGGATTTTCTACTACTGTGACTCGATCGGAGTCCAAGCCGCATTTGTTGTGGGTTAGCGGAACTCTTCTTCCCTTGCTTCCATGGCATGAAAATTACGTCATCGCTTCCCGAAGTAAATCCAATTCTAGCGAGGTAGCGTTTACGCTTAACGGTACATAACCGTATACACTGAAGGTGTAGCTGCAACTTGATTTGCGAATTCTGTATGAAACCATAAGGAAATTTTCTGATGAAAAGTAAAATTCATACTACACTTTTAAAATATACCATTATGAAAATAACAGGTGGTATTTTTAATGACTACTTGTGTCAATAAGCCGTCGATTATAATAATAACTAATAATAATAATAAGTACTGCGCCGCATTATAAAAATTATTACATACACCAGATATTGCATATAAAATAAGGTCAACTAACACATAATAATTAATTGATGGACACTTATATTTATTACTTTGCAGTGAAAAGCAGTTATTTATTCAATTCTGTTAGTATAAATATGTAATAGTTTATTAGTAGATCATGATATACTTGGAAGAGATGTTGAACGTCGCCCCTTGCGCTATTCTGTTTATAATAAAGTTTATGTTCAATAAATACTAATGACATGACTATACTTATTATTGATATATAATCGTGAAACAAAAAATAATATAAATAATATACAATATACTACTAATTTTAAATAACATGTTTTGTTAGAAACCAAACAACTTTCTATAGGTACATATATTATCATAATAGGTATTATATAGGTTTTACCTGAAACTAAATCGATTGCATGGTTACAATAGATTTAGTAATAATGCTCCAAGTATTTCGTTAACGTCTTGTTTAATGAACATGTTACATTCCCGTTTTATGACTAAGAAGGTGAGAGGTGGTCAAACGATTCATAATGTTTTCAACCCCAAAAACACATCCCCCTTGTATTTTAGCGATATGTGAAGTTAGCCCTGATTCACAATTATTTTTTAAAATTCCTATTTCGCCTTTCTTCATTAGTTTTTTTCTAAGGGTGATCTAACGAATCTAAGGGGTGGTCTTTCCTATAGTCTTACGATGCTATATCCTGGGGAAAATATAAGATGGCATTATCATAAACATTGACTTAGCCCCAGCGAAAAATATTTTCTTTTAACATTTAATTGCGTCCCAAATTTTTCGAGAGGGTGGTTGGTCTAACGAAACTAAAGGGTGGTCAAACGTTTTTGAGAGGTGGTTAAATGCTCCGCAATATTTTCCACCCCAAAAATACCCCCTTACGTTATAGCGACATGTGAAGTTAGCACCCCCGTTGATAATTTATTCAAAAAAATACTTTTACCGAAATTACTTTTTCTAAGGGGTGGTCTTTTTTCCTAGTCTTGCGATGCTCTATCCTGTGGAAAATATAAGATGTCATTATCATAAACGTTGACTTTTTTTAACATTTAATTGCGTCCTAAATTTTCCAAGAGCGTGGTCTAATAAAACTAAGGGATGGAAGAGATGCTTCTGGGTTGGTCTAACGATGCGAAATGTCAACAATTTCTTAAAACTCATCCCTTTAATAGATCCTTGACGATATTTTTTCAGAAAATCGTTTTTCCTCGATAACTTTTCTTCTAAGGGTGAAGGAAACTAATTGGTGGTCTTACATGGTCTAACGATTATGCTATGAATAATTAGATTTTGAAAAATTTTGGGGGCTGCGTGAGTTAGCCCCAAAAATTTATTTTGTCGATAACTCGAAAACAAGTGGCGATCAAACGAAACTAATCGGTGGTCTAACGATGGTCAAAGTAATTAGCAACTTCCCCTCCCTTTCCTTCATATTACGGGGTCAACTTCGCGGACCTGATGGAATAATAATGCATTCACAAACTTTTTAAAAGCAAATTTAAAGTGAAAGGCGAAATTTAAAGCGAATGTGAACATTATTACGCCTTCTAAAATATATGCTAATTTATGGCGGAGGAGCTGGTTTGTTAGAACTATCCTCGTCAAAATTGTCTTCCGGACACCTTAAAATTATCCAAGATTTATCGTTTTTTAAATCGTAAAACTGTCAAAAATCTATAGATTTGTACCGGGTTTTTAGTTTTAAGGGGAATTTCATTGGCTTTCATCTCACCTATTTAACTTTAAGATAAAGTTAGAGAAAAATACAGTGTTTTAAATAAATGCCTGTTTTTCTCAGTTTAAAATTGTTATCCTATGTTTAAAATTGCCGCCAAATTTGCTGTAATAATTGCATATGGATAAATAATAGAAGTATTTACATTTGAGTTCCATAATTGAAACACAATTTGTTATAAAACAACATATGATTATTGGAGTAACACGTTCGAGTTATAATAAATATACGCACCTGTTCTGTAGAGTACCTTTTTCAAAAAACTTTATTCCACAAAACCCAAAACACCCAAACGACCCAAAACACTAAACTTCCCATTATCGAACAACTGAAGACAAGAAAAGGTAACAACGCCTTTTCTTGTCGCTTGTGATTAAAATTTATTTCTTGGGTAACATATTTGACGTTGTTTCCAGATACGCTAATTAATAATTTATATAATTAGGGCCTTGTTTTCAATGTTATTTCCCAAACAGCCACCTATTAATAATAAAGCAGTATATATATAAAAAAACAAATTGGAGCAATCGTAAAAACCACGTTAATCAGCTTAAAGAACTAGGTTTCATCGGTGACTGGTAACACGTATAACATTTACCATAAACATAATAATTTTATTTTGCAAAATATGCCAAATTACATGCAGTTCTTTGACAGAATGTTTGTAAGGTTAAAAAGGATTGACAGAAAAAAAATGTTGACAAGTTTTTTAAATTTACCGGTAAAATGATTTGGAACGTATTTATTTCAACTTATCTTGGAATACCCTTATAACTTTTTTTCCACGACAGTATTTTATAACAGAAAACTATTTCCACATGCACATCCTATCGGTATTTAACAAAACCTGATATGACGCAGATAATTGAAACCAAACAGGTTGATAACGGTGTATTGTAGCAAAGCCTATGAATTTAATTATATAAGATAACCTTGGAAAAATGACGTTTCTAGGACGAGGCAATGCTAACAGCTAAATATCTATAATAACTTCATTTACATTGAACGTTTTACTTGCGCATCCTCCCGACTTATCCGACAGGAAATTCGCCAACTCCCAAGAACATCCGCGTTTCTGTTGCTATACACCGGGGCCGTCCTACTGTTAAGTGCTAATAGTATATACCTGTATTTCGCTTGATGGTTTACGATGTCACCCGTGCGAGAGTTGCTTGCACCCGGATGCAAAATTGAATCGGTATGTAAGTGAACGGTGTCGCCGACGGCCGGAGAGAGCCTTTCTCCTATCACGATTACCCACCAAGCTCTTACCATTGACACAATAAGCACTTGTGCACTTCACCTTGTCCTGGAGACAACAATCATTGCTGACACCGCCTTGGCGTACCGACTCTTGCAAAAGTGATGTGTAATGAGCCATATTTGGAATTTTGTTTTATGTGAGAACTATGTTATACTTATTACTCACGGTCATATTCAAGTCACATGCACACGATTAAAATATGTAATAAGTAACAATAACAATTTATTTATTCGAAACTAATCATCAGGTTTTAAAATTAAGCATTCATGTGAAACTGTTTTGCAGTTGCCATTATCAAATTGGTCATATGCAATTGTAAACAATGAATATAGGGCTGCAGTTTTTTTCGGATTTTAAAAGAGCATTTATTTATTTGTTTATATATTTATTTATGTAATTAACAGGTTTGCACGCAGTTACAGATTCCAATACAATCAAATTTCTTAAGACTCAAATTAAACGCCATAAATACACAAACAAAGCATTGTTTAGTTTTATTTATAAATATATAAGAAAAAGAAACAAATTATTACTGAAAAAAAGATAAATTAATCATATTACATTTAACATTTCCTACCTATAGTTATCATTTATTATTACTACTATTTATTTTCGATTATACGGGTTTTTATATTGAAATTAGTATTTTTTTTTGGAAATTCATCTTTAGGTACCGTTTAAAAATAAAGTAAGTAATTTTTTTCTTATTTTCAAGTAAGCTGTCTCAAACAAAAAATGTTCTGTTTGACATTTGGTAATGTAGCAGCAACATATCTAAATATTGTGTTTATACTGTTCATGTCGATAGTTTCGATTGAAAAATATTATAGAATTTTCATATAAACAAGAATAGTTTGTAAGAGACATATATGAGAATGAAAAAATGCCGCTTCGTCAAAGGAAAACCCGATGTCTTTGATGAGCGGCGCGAGCCGACTTTGATCTCGTCAAAGCGTAGCCGCATTCTATGACGATGCGGCATTTTTTCATTCTCATATATGTCTGCTACAGACAATATGTATATTGTCACAATTGACAATAAAAGAAAGGATAAATGGCATTCGCCTGTTACATGAGGGTTTTACGCAACATACTGTTGCTAGAATATACGGCGTTAGCCAAAGTATGATTCACAAATTAAAAAAAGAGTTTGATGAAACAGGTGATGTTAACCTCTGGTGCCATGGAGGGCGAAAAAAAATTGGAACTCGAGAAGAACGGATTTTGATAAGAAATGTTCTGAGGAATAAAAGTTCGAGAATAATTAATTTCAAGATATACAAACAGATATACATACTTTCTCCAATGGTTCCGTATGTATTATTGCCAAATGGGGTTAAATCTTGTGACACTGTTTACTCATTTAAATTATTAAGAACCAATAAAATTATTGTTTATTCATATTTGTAATATATTATATATATATTAAAACTAGGAATACACAATAACTTTATTATTGTTTATAATGCGTTTTTTCTTGTCATTGCCAGTATTTAGTAACATTAACGGTTTCACTCTGATTGCTATTTATCATTATTTGTATTGGATGTATTATTTATATATGATGTTTATTATTATTATTATTAGAGTATATCTTGTATAATATTCTGAATTCATATGGATTACCTACTTCTGTTTATATTCCATAAATATTAAAAAAATTGTGTTATAATTATTATTTTATATATTATTATACATTATGTAATTATGTACATTACATTATTATGTAACCAGTTGGGAAAAGTACCATTTTGTGTAATGAGCAGATTTCTGCGGAACGAGCTACAGCGAGTTCCGCAAAAAGTAAACTGACGCGCTGTCACACCGATACAACCTACTGGATTGTTTTTAAACGTATAAAATTCACTGTTTTCTTCTCATAAAATATAAAATTAGTGAAAATTAGAAAAAATCTTGTACGAAACACGTTGGAAAACACTATTTTGTGTTTGAAAGTGTCAAAAAATGACGTTTCTCGGTTATAAAACAATAGCGAAAGGTAGAATTTTACTACTTTTATCTACCTCAAGTAGGCGGCCTGAAAATATTTTTCCAGGTCGGCCGGAAAAGTGACAGACAAAAAGAGTAAGCGTTTTTGGTTACCTACTTTATAAAATGCTGGCCCTTTTTTCTACTGTAAAATGATAATAAATGTTGTCAATTAATTATTATAATGACTAGTAAGTATAATACCAACATTTTTCGTTCTTGTGACAAACTACAATTTTTTTAAATGTAAATAATCTAACTTTGGATATATTTGGCCGATTTCCATGTTTCAATTCTGCTGTCTTATGTTTTACAATCACAGTTAAAATTATAGACCAAAATACTTATGTTTAAGAGTAAATTATTACATTTCAGTTTCAGAATATTTGAAAAGCGTTAACCACAAACACGAAATTTAATCTAAAAATAAATGGACAACTCCCAGGATAACTCTTACTTGTACCAGTTTCTCTAAATATTATCGACATTATTATAATATTCGAATGAAATTGGTGTTGGACATTTTGGCGTTCGCTTATGACTATTCAGGGAATAGTAGTTTTACAATAAAAGTGCTAAAAAAGAACTGGTTACCTTAAGCCAATTATTCGTTAGTTGGTTTAGGGGTATGATGATCATGTTCCTTACCTGAAAAAAAAAAGAAAAACATTTAATATCGGAGGCATGTAAATATTATTCGTATATTATTTGTGGCATCCCAATTTTTTTAAATTTCTTGTATATTTTTTTGATAATGTCACACGAGTGCGCCATGACATTCAAAGCGCAATGACTCAGCTTTTAGTTTTTAATCATCTCGTGGTGAATCTCCTGGTTACAGCAAAAGCAAAAATAATCGACTTTTGACGGCTTTTTCGATCTAGGTAATTCGAAAAGTAATATAGGAATCGATACCCACAGAAATATAAATCGAAATATCTTTTTATTACGCACAACTATTTCATTTAAATTTTATATAGCTTTTGTTTTTTTTTACGTGCTACGCTTATGTTTTTTTTACGAAGAACTGTTTTTTCAACATTAAGAATTTTTTAGGTTAAGTCTACATTTCTACATTTTTTCTACGCTACATTTCTTGTTTTTTTTTCTATACGACCAAGCTTTTGTTTCCCGGTTGCATTTACATGGTCAATCTACTGATTGGGCTAAAGTGCATATGCATTGCCGCAAGGATATCGTAACAAATTATTTTAAAATATTTCCACATTAAAAATACTTGGAAGCCAAGTTACGCTTAGTGATGGTTAAAAGGTAAGGTTGAGCTGGCAGCGGAAATTACGGAGCTGAAACTAATAATATGTACATTAAAATTAATAGGAAGTTGCTTGCACGGATGCTAACAATCATCAACCATATATTTTAGGCGCCGAAATAAAAAATGTAATGCCTATAGGAAATACTAAGTTATCATTATGCGTTTAATATAATCTTTCTTACACTTGAGAAAACTAGACATTTATTCATGTCGAAGAAGAAATATATATATATATATATATATATATATATATATATATATATATATATATATATATATATATCATATACTTATGTATATAATAGTTCTCCTCGAATAATTAGTTGTATTTAATTATTCCGGGAGAACTAACATTATATACAGTGCTTACAAAACAAAGCTTTATTTTGTGAAATAACACCCTCATGTTGTAAATTCTTATAGCAATTCGGTTTAAAAATAATCATTAGTGTCAAGCGGCACATCAGCTCGTTTTAAAACAATGGAAAATAGATAGATACATTCAAAAAATTGTTATAGGTATTTTTAGCCTTGAAAAGAGTATTTGAAACTGTAAATAACGCGGCGTGTTCATGCAGGTGTCTTCTAAGTGAGCGAGAAGGGAAATGGGATTTATATGAGTTGAAGAGGGATAGCGACCGATACGGTAAGCCGCGGACTGCAGACCCTAGTTCTATTCATAAGAAATTGTAGCGGCATACAATTTTACACTAAATATCCTTTTGTATTGCATAACGATGTGATTTACCGCTTCTGTAGTAATTGGTACGGGTTTTCTTTGTAAAATGCCGCACAATTTTTTGCTCTAGCTTGTATATTAAACGAAAATACTATAGTTAGTTATACATTTTGCGTAGATTTCCTGTTCGAAATCTACGCAACTACGCAATCTACGGGTGGAAACGGCGTGTTCGCCGTATGTAGCTTGTATGTACGCTACAAAAGCTCACTGGTTTAGGCACTTATGCACAAGGGTCACAGAATAAATTAATTCTGTGCCAGGGTGCTGAAATGCGTCAGTGTTTGTGTAGCCCATGCTATGCGCTACAAGAGGTCACTGGTTCAGGCACTCTGTCACAGAATGACTGTGCTCTGGTATCAGAGCTCGGCGCTGAGCTAGCTGTTCATAATTTACTTCGCTCGCTTTTTAACTTATTTTGTTTGGTTATTGTTAGTGTAGTGCGTGTATGTGTATTTGTTACTTGAACGTTGTAATGGAGCAAGAAAACGTTAAAAATATATTTACACCGTGTGATAGATGGACCGATTAGTGACGCCTTCAGCATTTTATGATTGTTGCTCAGTGCTGTCAAAGCAAAAATTGCTAGTGGAAGAAAAACACCTGATGTGCCGCATTGCATAAGTAGAAGAGCCAGAGAAGAACAAACTTGCGGATCGTGTTGGATTCAGGACAGGCCCTCAAAGGAGGAAATAAAAATAAAAGAATAAAAATGCCACACAATCTTTCCAAAAACATCAACCCAACTACGGAAGTACATGGTGCAAGCCATTAATTAATACTGTCAACATTAATTAATACTGTCAACATTATTTAATATTTTGTTGTGAATTTGTATGTATAAATAATTATTTCCACAAAGGTTTTTTATTTTACCACTATATTTTTATTGCATCTGAAAACTGTGCATAATAAATTGAGGAGTGCAGCCTGTAAGTGAATAAACCTTTTTGGTATTTGTAGCGTTAACATGGGGCTACAAACACTACCGCATTTCAGCGCCCTGGTGCCGTCATATGGGAGGATTTGTGAATATGCCACCCGTAGGGCTTGCCTACTATTACTCCCCACCACAAAGTCAGCCAAAATAAATATTTATGAAACCTACATCGATAACATATTGAAATTCCTTCACAAGGTTGTAAAACAATAAGAGCGCCAATCAATTTAATATTTCTAACGGTACACGTACTACATTTTAGACTCATATTTCCTTTTAAGTGGATTAGCATTTATAAAATAGACGAATTCACCTACACACGTCTGCTAATATAACTATTAAACTAGAATAAAACCTGAGAAGTACAAATCCCATCGCTGTATCCGGAGAGTAAGTGACCTCCACTAACCTAGATAGAACTAACTCCGTGCGAACCTGCGAACAAGACGCGGCATTGAAGAAATTCCTTCACGGTTACGTCGTTGTCGACGGAATGTGGCTCGCTCTCCATCGGACACGGATTCTACCGATGCAGATGATTCCGTACGGGGTACGTACAGTAAACCGAAGCGAATTACTCGCCACCGTGGTTCGGCGGTTTTGCCCCGCCTACGCATTTAAAACCAATTGACCGATCGATGCCATTTTTATTTACTACTTGCCGTTTTAACCAACAAAAAACGTTTACCGTGAGGATAATAAACATGCTGTCGACCTTGCGTTTCTCTAACCGCTAATCCTATAGCACACGAATCGGGGACATCGGGGTTATGTTTCATTGCATTTGAGATTGAATTCAGGCATAACTATCTGATACTTGTAATGTGGTACATTTTTTAAACCCACGGTATCAATTTTATCAATCAATTTTGTTTATTTGGTTTTCATATAATATTGTCATGTATTTCTGAAAAATGCCCGGATCTTTTATATGGAAGATATAGAAGAATCGGCAAAAGTAGCTATTCAATCATTATTGCCGACAAAATACAAAGACATATATGAATAATCGGCCAAGTGCGAGTCGGACTCGCGCGGAGGGTTCCGTACCATTATGATCTATAAAAACGGCAAAAAAAATCATGTCGGTTGTATGGGAGCCCCATTTATGGGTACTGCCTTAGATTAAGTACTTGCTACCTACTTAAGATATCTAAATTAAGCCTACCTACTTAAGATAATGATTAATTTCGTCCGACCGGCGACTCCGGCATTTATTAGCATACAGATTCAGGTCCATGTTTTATGGGAATATTCCCAGTCTTTTAGTATTCGTTGTTATAGACCAAGAGCCCGTGTCACTTTTCGAACGTATCATAAGTTTACGCACACTGACCATGGGAACTTGTGGTATTGATGTCGACGATGCTACAGACATGTCCGCCATACTTTTTTTCTGGGCGAAGTGAGGGTAGGAGAGTTGCTGAACGGTTATAAAAAAATAGGTGAAAAATATTTAAAGTTCACCACTGAGGGTAGTGGGAAACAAAAGTTTTCAATAAAATAAAGCGACGCTCGCCGGTTGTCAGTCGTCTGCAACTTGGCGTTCACCTGCTGCAACGTTCAAAATATGTCAAGTAAACGGGCCCCAAAATATTTGACAGTTTACGACTGACAATAGGGGAGTCTTACCAGTAGCCTTTGAACGACACAAATTTCGTCCGCCAGCCATTTTCAATGGGGCGGAAGGGCGCTGGGCCCTACGATTTTGGAAAAATTTTAGATATTTTTACGACTGAGTTTTTCAAAATTAGGTTCAATTCCAACTACTTAATCGGAAAATACAATTATCAGTCGTTCAACATGTGGTGGAAATCTTGACAGTCGTCAAAAAATGTTCGTGGAATGAGGCTCTGTAGAGCACGGCTGCGAGTTCTGGATTTGTATCATCAAGTGTTTATGATTGACACTCGAAAATTTAATTACAACGGAAGCACGTAAAGGTAAAAATACATTTCTCAACTGTTTATGTTAACTGTTACAGCAATGACAGCAATAATGCAATAAGAGCAATGACGGAAGCATTTGCTCTATGCCTGTGCGCATGGGCACCGCGCAGGGACGCAGGAGAATAAATGCTTGTATTGCATTCTCATTCAGATGACGTATATTTTTAATTTTTAGCGGGCCTTTGCCATACTTCACATGATTATGGGCGACAAATTCTTGATTTATGTGGTACAACTAACGTTCTGTACATTTTTTTAAGCATAAACTTATAATATTGAAGTACACTTGGATATTTGTGTACCTTTTCAAGGGCACAGTACTTTTTTGCCATGTAATATATGACTGACGGTTATAGATTCTCGATTTGTGCATAACAGATAACTTGTCCCTAAATTTTGAAATGTAAACATATCATAAAAAAATATCTAAAATTTTTACAAAATCGGAGGACTCAGCGCCCTTTGTGAACGAAATTTGTGTCGTTCAAAGGCTACTGGTAAGACCCCCCTATTGTCAGTCATAAACTATCAAATTTTTTGGGGCCAGTTTTCTTGACATATTTTGAATGATGCAGCAGGTGAACGCCAAGTTGTAGACGATTGACAACCGGCGAGCGTCGCTTTATTTTATTGAAAACTTTTGTTTCCCACTACCCTCAGTCGTGAACTTTCAATATTTTTCACCTATTTTTTTATAACCGTTCAGCAACCCCCACTTCGCCCCAGAAAAAATGTATGGCGGGTATGTCTATAGCATCGTCGACATCGATACCACGAGTTCCCATGGTCAGTGTGCGTAAACGTATGATGCGTTCGAGAAGTGACATGGGCTCTTGGTCTATAATAGCGGCAACATAAATACATCATCTGTGAATATTTCAACTGTCTAACTATCACGATTCATGAGATACAGCCTGATAGTGACGGACGGACGGACGAACAGCGGAGTCTTAGTAATAGGGTCCCGTTTTACCCAAAAGGTAAATTGTGGATTGGAGACATCAAAAGAGAGAGGGTAACTGTTATCAGTGAGGCAGTTCCACTAGCCCATTTTCAACAAAAATCCATAATATGCCAGAGTTCCACGCTGTGGAATCTTTACTCAATGATAAGAACAGCATTGTTAGTGAAAAAGAATATTGACGTAAAGAAATTTCCAACGTTAATTGCTTTCCTTAAACGTAAATCGATAGGACATAGATCGAGGAAGTCTGGTGGTTTTAAATAAAATCAGAACTTGAGAAATTTTTGAAAGAAGCAGATATAAAACCTACTTGATTATGAAGGTAAACTGTAATTTTCACACCTCTCCAAATATTGATATTGTTTCTGGTGTTGATTTAGAAAAGTGATTGTTGGTGACAATGGAGCATGCCGTCGAGATGAACTAACATTTCTTCGGCTTGAACATATGAAAGACATAGGCGAATATGTATATTGATAAGAGATTCCCAACATAAAGAAGAACGTCAGAAGAGAATTTACTATTTCTAGAGGGAACATCGAGGTAGTCAATCTTGTCGAAATTTCTCTCTTCGTCCGTCACCAATTGAGCATTCAAAGTTCTTCCTACATGTAGAAATGGAACATGAACCTGACAATGCGTTGGTATAAATTCTATAGGGGGTTCGGCTAAAATTTAAAATAAAATAAAAATTTTGGAATTTCAGAATGCTGAAAATTATACACCGGCCACTGTTTCCGGAGAACGGCTGCTACGATACTAGCTGATGAAGGAGCCACTTCTAAAAGACATGGTGGATGGAAAGCAACGAATGTGACAGAAGGATATATAGAGGACCCCGTTCACCAAAAACTTGAAGTAGGCTCAAAAATATAGGGGCAAGGAGAGGTCAATATAAATACTAACTCGGGCTCTACAAACAATCCTACAATAATTATAAAATATTTCATATACCTTCTCGTATTTTTCCTTGGATTTTAAAGGAAGCAAGCTCGAAGAGGCTTCTCGAGCGGAATTTAAAATGTCTTCAGAGGAATTTTCTAAATTGTTTTCAGTAGCGAGGCGTATTTATACTTAAGGTTGGGATTTTCTAGAGTGAGATGCTTTATTTTGGTTAAGTATAAATAATTAAAAAGCTACATAAGATCTGATAATCAAAATACCTAAGTTTTTTGCCCCAAAATTTTCTTAGAAGCCTGCTATGCGCTTGCAATGAAAATAATGTGATTTTAACAATAAAAATGGATATTTTCATACGCCTAGCTGTATGCATGTGACTAGCTGTTACCCACAAAACCTGCATTTTTATTGTTAAAATCACATTACTTTCATGCAAGCGCACAGAACAGGCTTATAAGAAAATATTGGGACGAATTTATTTATTTATATAATTTATAAATATTATAATATAATATTTATATTATAATCATCACTATAATAATAGCTAGTGCATGCACCTAATTTGATTATCATATCTTATGTTTAAAAATCAAAATAGGTAAAAAACTTTTTTTAAAGTTGACGGTTTTATTTTAAATCATCAGCTGTACCAAAAACTAGAATTATATTGAGTGATCGCGAAGTTTCAAGTTTGGTACAAATCGGCGCTTGGGACAAAAAATGGGGTGGGACGACGCCTCAGTAGAAGCGTCTTTCAATGGTCTATTCGACAGCATTGTCGAAATTAGTTTTTTTAAATTTTTTCTCCCTATTTCCCTATTTTAATTCTTGACTTAGGGGTTCATGGGGCTATATCAAGTTTGGCATCAAAAGTTGTCCCGCAAAAATCAAGAATCGACCTGTTTTTTAAGAGATTTTTTAGAAATAAGTCTAAGCGTCCGAAAACAGGCGTGTTTCCTTTTCAATGACCCACCCTGTATGCTCTCATCATTTAAACATTGATATTTGCTATCTTATTCAAATCCTTATATTTTGTTGCAAGCCAACGATGTAAACTTTTATTTATTTTCCCTTACGTTTTAAATATAAATATTAGGAAAAAATGACAACCTTTGGATTGAACCTCTATTGAGGCTCTGGCGTGCATCCCATAAAGACCAAAGCCAGAATGTTCATTCGCACAAGCTACATTATCTAATTAGTATTACAAAATGAGTTTTTTATAGAAAATATTTTATAACAGTACTTTTTAGTAGTGTATATTATTACAAATTAAATAATTTCAATACTGCTAGTGTGTTTTCGGAAGTTCCATTTGCAATTTAAATTGTTTTTACACCGCTCAAGTGAATCGGCTACGATATGCTTCTAACTCGCCATGTCACCACAGTCGTAATGATCTAGGTAGGTAAGTATTTAAACCAAACCGCAACAGAACAGTTAAGAATGCAAATAGTTTATTTTTAAAACGACCAAACCAAAGAATTCTATAAACACCATTAAAATTTCCATCCAAGATGGCTCCCGATATGCTGTAGAAGCAACAATTTTCTAAGTGGCAACTGGCGGGGGGGGCCGAGCCTACTTTCCGTCCGTCGACCTCTCAAGGTTACTGATCGTCTGCCTTGCGATACCGGGCATTCAAATTAGCGACAGTTCAGTTCCTCTATCTAATTCGATCTTGTTCTACTTTTGCATGTTTCCTATCATGAAAAAACGCACGCCATGTATGTATGTTACACTTTTATGAATGGGATTCTTACGTATAGCTGGCTCTCACCATTGCGAATGGAAAATCAGGTACTTAATAATACCTGGGAGATAGATTCCCACGTCTCAAACTGATATGAGGTCAGTAATAACTTCGTTAAATATAGGTATTGCAAAAAGTGCACATAGAAATTCTTAATAGATATAAAAATGTTGATGAAGGACATAACAAAATATATAATAATGTAAAACGAAGTCACTATAATGGCCTATTTTCACTAGTCTGTATTCACTTTTATTTTTTATTAAATAGTGTATTAATTCCACATCATTAATAGAAAATGTAATGATATTCTTTGGCAGTTAATGTTATCTTAATTAGAATTAAAGCAAAATGAAAAATTAGCAATTATTTAAATATCCTGCAATTTATCTCCAATCTGGTTGCTGTTGTGTCAGTTTCAGATTTCAATGACATAAGATTTTGTGGGGTAGTATAAATATTATTATTCCGATTCTGTGTTAAAAAAAGTCATTAACTTCTTGTTAACTTTATAAAATAAAAGTCAAAGAATAAGTAACTCTTCATTCTCATACCTATTCACTTTTATGTTCTTCATTTCGGCACTCTACTACTACATACTATATATTGAACTATATATTATTCATAAAAAAAATATTTTCATATTAACATCAACTAGAGATAGGTGGTCAGCTTTCTCAAATCCACTATCCATTTTAATACCACAATGTTACTCTTATATAGTCTAGTCAACAAGTGCCATTATGCTGAATTTCTCTTAGTATTTTCCAATAGAATATCATTTATTCAAGCATTCAAAAGGCGTGTTAATTTTTTTATTTCATAATAATCATATTTAATGGAATCACCCGTTTTTAGCCATATTTTCACCTCTAAATTAAAATTATAAATATTGATGGTAGAGTTCCGAGAGGCGGGACTTTTTTAGGAGCTTTGCTCCTCTTTAAGGATCTTTTTTTCTATTTCCGATATCTGCAATAGTTTATTGGATATTAGCAAAAAACGACCCCCCCCCCTTTTTTTACTATATTGTTTTACTTTTGTAATTTTTCCCGGCTGTTGTAGAATGACAGATGCGTCCAATAAAAATTTTATTGCACTAGTGCAATAAGAACCAGTGTGCATAAAATATAGTTCAATAGTTTTGTTTTTTGCATGAACGAAAAAAAATATAGTTCAATAAAGTTCTACATCTACGTAGAAAATAGCTATTTATGTAACCAGTTGGGAAAAGTAATATTTTGTGTAAGGAGCAGATTTCTGAGGAACGAGCCCTAGCGAGTTCCGCAAAAGGATGGGAGTTGGGACACAAAATAGTGTTTCCCAACGTGTTTCATACAAGATTTTATTATTTACCAATTTTATATTTTATGAGAAGAAAACTGAATTTTATACGTATAAAAACAATCCATTAGGTTGTAACAGTGTGGCAGCTTGTTACTTTCATAGTTTGTCAGATCTAAACAACCTATGAAAAGAACTTTACAAAACCAGTTGCGTACAATTTCACTTTTCGTAATTTTAGGTAATGTTCCTCGGATGATAATGATTTCCTCTAATAATAACCCATATCCTTATAGAAATACATAAATAAAAAAACACAGATAACGTCGATTTATCTCGGGCCAAACTAATTTTGGTACACTTTGCCCCTATTCATTAACACAGTTGAAATAAAAAACTTTTTGTGATCTTTTTATATGAAGCGTACAGGTGGTCTACGTAATATGGACCACTACCTTATCTCAAAAGCCCTAAGAGCTAGGAAATACAGTTAATTACAAAAGTTGTCCGGTATCTCATGAATTTAAATTTCTTATATTTTCGAAATTGCATGGTGGTCCAAAAAATCGTGGCATTAAAAAAATACATTTTCTTAAACGAAACAGCCTATATTTTGTTGCGGATATTGATTTTCTTTGTAATAATAATAATTTTTCATTATGGGCAGATATAAAAAAATATTGAGCAGTTTTTGAGTCAATCTAAAGACAAAAAGAAAAAATAAATGTTTTTTTATTTGTGCTTGAAGCGGAGAAGCTTCTACGCGCTGCTAACGGAATCACAGAAAAGTTGCATTGTATTGCATTTAGTAGTATAACTTATTTATTAATAATCATAAAATTATAAATTCTAAAAATTAAAAACTACAGAAAAGATAGAGTAAAATTTTACAAAAATATAAAATTTTGATTTGGACTTCCGTTTCAAAGATAGAGACGTAAAAGTTGCCCAAAAATAATAAAATTTTGAAAAGCAGTTCGACCCGAGAAATAGCCGTTTATATATGTTTAATTCTCTTATCAGCTCCGTAAAATATAATATCTATTATAATTCTCTAAAAATCTAGTAAAATTAATAAAAAATACTTGTTCTACAAAACCTTTTATGAAAAATATACCAGAAAATCGCAATTTGTCTCTCTTCTCTTCCACTATAGCTTAAATCGTTTTTTAACTTTCGTGCACCTCTGCACATGACGATTCTTAACGGCCTCGGGATTTTGAAATATCAGTACATAAGCCTTAATTATATATCAAATTCAGTGTGTAACAGCGATACCCCCAAAGAAGTCGATACCCCCACTATACTTAGGCTCTTTACTAATAGGTATTACTTAATCCTTTTTCAATAAATAGAACTATAATCTACAATAGACACATATGCCTATATACGGTACCAAATTTTCCAAGAGACAAATATCTGTTCTCCAGATACGTCTAATAAGCCATCGAGTGTGAAATACAGTAAGTATTTCACAGTATACAGTAAGTAAGTAAGTATAACATGACTCAATCACATGGGGTTACGAGATTGTACGAAAATTATAAAAATACATCATATTATAGAAAAGAGATTAGAAAATATTCGAAGATATTTTTTCATGAATTATTAAATTGTTATATATAGATTAATATCCTAAGAAACCCCTCTCCTAAGAAAGGTATTACATTTCCCTATGAATTGCATACATAATCTCGCATAGAGAAACGAGTGCGCTTGGAGAGTCAATTGGACGCGCATCGTGATATTATGGTGATGCGCGTGGAATCGAAATACTGGGTACGGAGTGAAAACGAACCTCTTCCTTCCTCTTTAATATTGGTCGGCGTACGTTCCATAACTAGGCCGTAATGACCTTGCCGTTTATTATCGATTTTAGTGCGGCTCTTAATAATACATACAAGAAAAGCTACAATTACATCTTACTGCTCATAATATACCAGCGACAGCAATGACAGTTTGCTATTATCTACTGTAATTTATCATTCTGAAAGCTATTGTTTGTAAAAATCAACATAATTATGACGCATATTTTTCATAAAAAAAGTTGTAAGACGTAAATGTTATTTATTAGAATTAGGCTGTATAATACCACAAGTGTTCTGGATTTTGCCGACAATATTTGTCATTCTGAATACGAGTCACACCAGCAGTGACGAAAATAATTAGGAGCGCGAAGCGGCAGTAATTATTTTCCAAAGACAGCAGCAACGAGTAACGAATGAATGACAGATATTGAAGAAAAACTGAGAGAATGTTCATTTTGAAAGAAAATTAAATAGTATATAATTAAATGCCGAGTGTGCTGATGGTTTATTTGACGTTTATCTGACAATTTAATTTCTTGTAGTGCGCTTCCGGTAATTTCCAAAATGAATCGGTTTGGTATCAACGACTCAAGTACCTAGAATTCGCGAAGATGTAGCAAATTCAACCTCAAGTAATGTATAAAGATGCCATAAGTCAAACTGGGACCAGTTTGATTGTGCTTGTTGAAATAAAATTCATAGATTTTTTGAAGTTTATCTGACATAAATGTTGTCGCTAGAGTACTCTGTTGCCTCTCATTTGACGTAAATATTGACACTATATGCTTACTAAATTTCAAGTCTCTAGCTCATCGGGATGTCGTTAAAAAAGCTGTTGCAAGATTTGAAACAAATATACAGTCAGCTAAATAAAACCGTTTAATATAAACTAAATGGTCTATTAGTCTATTATTAAATTATTAGAGAAGATGTAATAAGCTGTACACAAACGCAGGATAGATATAATATCTTTATTAATAAATTTAATTCATCACTAAGAAAACCTACCAAATCCTTAAATGTGAAAAATAAATTTTGTAAGTTAAAACCATGATTAACTGACGGTTTAATAAATTAAATTAGACATTATAGCCTCATCATAATTTGTATAAAATTTTTATACCTAATTTGTACTAAATATTAACTTATAAAATATACTTTAGTTTGGCCTGCGTTCTTAAATTTACCGAAAATGCAAATGTGAATTGGCAGACACATTGAAACAGTTCGTTGTCCTTAGTTGGCACTATGACTGTGGTCTTGGGTCTCAAATAATTTTTGCTGATGTCATCACGGATAATCAATATTTGCTTTTGGTGCCTAAAAAGCTTGCACGAGTGAATTTTATTGTATAAATAATTATGGGACTGTTGATATAGTTAGTTAAATACGGTAGATAACGACGGCTTAGTTGCTTAGTTTTTTTAGGTAAATTATATATTATTACCAGCAAACATATATATGAGTTTTCGAGAAGCTACGTTTTTAAAAACATTTATTTAAGTTTGAGGACATGAAGATAGCGAGGCAACATTCGCAAATCAGATCGCTCCTCTGTTCATTATTAACCGTTAATTAACCGTGGTAATAAAAAAATTACCGTTCCCTTTTTTACGAAATATGGTGTCTAGCTAACTTCACATCCAGTTGTCGAGAATATCGAGACGCCACCAGTGTAGTGTACACATACTCCTTAATACTGGAGCCAATGTTGATGAGATTTTTTTTATTGTGGCCAACAAATAAACAAGTGTGTTCCTTAGAGTGGTACTTAAAACGCCATTTGATGATACAAGCAATCCACTTGGCACAGGTGCTAAGGACGATATTTTAATCGACTTGGCCCGAGGCTAGTAAAAATGTTTCCTTCGAGATTCCGCCAAATTTTCAAAATTACCGGCGAAAAATCATCAAAATTTATATCTGCACACGATAGGCGTGATCTCTTTTCCATATAATTCGGGTATGGTGAATTAAAAAACATTTCAAGGGCATATGGCCTTGTTTAACCTTTTAATAATTGATTTAAAGAAAATAATGTCATACCACATCATGCATATCCCGTTAGGAAAAGCTTCAGTTTGTGAATATTTATTTTCATTTATGACAATTTTATTTAATCATAATCTAACATTTTCGAAGTTAGTTGTTTTGTGATGGAAATTTACATAAAGTTTGTTGGTTTGTACACATTGGGGTTAATTGCGTTACTGTATATTTTTATCATGTTATTAAAGTGTTGGTATATATAATAAATAATGAGTCAAGGTGTCGAGCAAAAAGCCGCAAAAAAAGCCACTTTCTCGAAAGAGGATGAGATTAAATTACCGAATGCCATATATTTGCAGAGAAAAATTAACGAAAACAAAGTGACAAATAAAAATAAAGAATCAAATGCGGAGAAGGGATTCTTGTCAATTACGTGAGAGTATTATAAAAGTTTTATTTTTATTTAAGGACAAAGCTGAGGGGAAATCAAAAACGGTGGAAAAATTCTGTGTCGTCGTTTTGATGAATACATTGCAGTCCTGGACTATATATTTTTTCTCTTCTCAACAACGGTCTTCTTGGTCAGTTTCTGAGGATGAACTCGAATTTAGTAAACGGTAGATTGTATTTCAAACAATTCAAACACACCAAGCCCAAACGACCACTATATCCCAGACCATTGTTTTATAAATGAACGTATAAGTATGTTTATGCTGACAGTAAAAAATAAATTTGTAGGTTAAGTTTACAATAAAGTCGACTTTTTCCCCTACAAAGGGCCTTACTCGAGAATTTACCAAAGAGGAAGCTTTTTAGTAAAAGTGTCTTTAAAATTCGAATATGGAAAATGCTTTAGAACTTAAAGGAGGCTTTTAATATAAAAGGAAGCTTCAAGTCGATTATGGAACTGGCCATTACTTTCTCTAAGTAAAATAGTCCGGCCAAAATAGCTTAAACTTGCAAGACAATTTCAAGATTTTAACTAAATGGAAGTATTCAATAAAGTACTACTATGCAAATTTAATTTCAGTAGAACTCTTTACTCAAGCAAGACGAGTTTTTATATTTTTTCTGGTGACCTTGACTGGAACGGCAAAATATTAAGTTATTTTTTTCAAAAATTAGTAGTAGAAAACACGATCACATTGTATTGCAAATGAAATATTTTTATGAAACATTATTTAAATTAACAAAATATCAAGAAGTAAAGGAAGTTGCCAAACCAAAGAAAGTTGCCACTACCTCAACTCTCAAAACATTATCAAAATATTTTCAAATATGAAAATTAGAATTCACCACCATCATTGTTGGAATATGTAACTGTATTGGGACAATCTACTACTATAAAGCCTTCATGTGATGGGAGTGGTATTTGATGGCGCAGCTTTAGTTCATTTGCTAAATACTACACCTCATATCAAAACATATTCTGAATGTTTAAAAAATCAATCATATACAGGGTGAGTCAGTTTTTTGTAGACAAACTTTAACAGGGGATAGAACGCACGTTTTTAAAAAGAAAAGTGCCTATAAATATATGGCCGATCTAGCTTCCTAAGGAAGATACAAGGTGTTAAAGTTTCATTTTTTTTTACATTAATGTGTAATATTTTCTGAACGGAATGATATATTCACTAAATATTTTACACATATCTTAACCTGCATAGGATCAACATGTTGTATTGTTCCTGTCGAAAATACTATAGTGGATGTTACTTTTTTCGGGTACTTCGGATATTCTGCATAATGGAACTTTTTTTTCGTACGCCACTGACATTATCTGATACATATTTCTAAAATAACGGCCCCTTAGTAACAATTTTGATCTCTTGTAATTTTGCTCTAACTACGACAGTTTTAGAGATATTGGCCGTTGTTTCTCTGACAGTGTAATGTCGTTATTATATTTTTTTTCTCGAATTTTCTTTATGACTTATAAACGAACGCTTAGATTTTTTCATGTTTGGGGGATAATGCCTATTAATTAAGGCGCATTAAACAAGCAGTAAGAATGTTCAAAAACTTGCACAGTGGCGGGGTGGAAGGGGTGCTCCACCCCTTTCGTAAACAGAACATCTACGCCAAAGACTATTTAAAAAAAACTGTTATTTGCATTATCTACATACAGTTTAACAAAAATAATGTCCCTTCTTCTGTTTCGAAATTCCTGTGCGGTTCCTAGTTATTTTGATTTTTAGTGTTTGATGTGGTACTAAATTAAGTAATTTATTTATTAGCAATAATAATTATCGGCTAAATATTTAATTCTTTCAACGAAACCTACCTAAATATGGTGTGTTAAGGATTCTAAAAAGCCGAAATCTCTTATTCTTTATCTTTTTCCAATGTAGTCAAAATAAATATTTGTTATATCAAGCCTTACTCAAATACAATACTTTTATATGTTGAAATCTGTTAAATTACAAATGTACTTACAATACAATAGATTATTGTGCAGTTGCCAAAAGTCTTAAAAATTTCCTTTAAGTTTTATTAAACTTGTGCATGTACCAATTTCTGTTTCAATTTTTGTTGTTGTTTACTAAATAATTTCCATTTAAAACTAGCGTATTTGTAACTGTACGTAATAATTGCAACAAAATATTATACTCCTTGGAAAACAAGTAAGCATTATGTCATATTTTGAAACGACAGTTTGACGTATTACAAGTTTATCTACAAACAATTTTGCTTCATCTTGATTATTTTCACTGTTAAAAGTTAAAAAAAAATTATAATAACGACATTACAGTGTCAGAGAAACAACGGCCAATATCTCGAAAACTGTCATAGTTAGAGCAAAATTACAAGAGATCAAAATTGTTACTAAGGGGCCGTTATTTTAGAAATATGTATCAGATAATGTCAGTGGCGTACGAAAAAAAAGTTCTATTATGCAGAATAGTCGAAGTACCCGAAAAAAGTAACACCCACTATAGTATTTTCGACAGGAACAATACAACATGTTGATCCTATGCAGGTTAAGATATGTGTAAAATATTTAGTGAATATATCATTCCGTTCAGAAAATATTACACATTAATGTAAAAAAAAATTAAATTTTAACACCCTGTATCTTCCTTAGGAAGCTAGATCGGCCATATCTTTATAGGCACTTTTCTTTTTAAAAACGTGCGTTCTATCCCCTGTTAAAGTTTGTCTACAAAAAACTGACTCACCCTGTATAGAAATAGAAAACTGCCAACAACACGATATGAGCCTTAAAAATACCAGAATACTCCTACGTCCAGGACTATGACAACATGACAGCATAAAGTTAAATATTCTTGGGCTCTTTCTTTGTCTGATACTATCAGTTCTTTTATAATATGATCATTATCATAGTTTTTTCCACTTATAGACAAGCTGCCTTCGAATTGGGACAAATACCTTAAAGACAGGGCTTATGGGCTTATATATTTTTCAATGGTAGGCAACTGTGGGACTGAGTTAAACAAAATCTCTTGTACAACATTAGAAGAGGCTCATAGACGAATACTACTTCACGTAAAAGACCGTTATCAATGGAGCCAAATCTCTTAGTAAGATGTTCAGATACGGATGTCCTGGTTATAGGAATCTCTTTTGTCCATGACCTGAAAACTTGAGGTCTAGAAGAGTTGTGGTTTTTGTTTGGTTCGGGCAAAACTCAAAGAGATATTGCTGCACACAGCATAGCATTGAATTTAGGACTTGATAAATCGGTAGTACTGCGGGGTTTCAATGCTTACACATGCTGTGATACTGTCTCATTTTTTGCAAATAGAGGCAAACGATGAGCTTGATTAGCTTGACAGGAACAGTTCATTTTAAATACTTGGGAAGTAAAAGCTGTTCTAGAGAAATTCCTGATTCCTGTACAAGCGTTGGAAAAATTATACACTATTGTTATGTATGACATCAGAACTGCATGATATCACCGACATCAGTATATTACGAAACATACTTTTTTGTGGTGGAGACCAAGAAGTACGATATCATCAATTAAAGCTTGCCTTGTGGAGCACATTAATAGAGCGGCATTTCAAGCGGATCAAATATGGAGCCGAGTATTGACCAGCGGAAAAATCCATCACTTGAAAATTGGGGTTGGGTGCTTTCCTACAAAAGATGGATACCAAAATGGAGCTCTTGGTTTGGTTGGAGCTGGGGAGGGACTTGAAGAGATGCAGCTGTAAGAAAATGTGCGAAAGTATGAGATGCTCATGTCTCCGACTGCAGCGCCCTTGCACACCCACATGCAGTAATTGTATAGGTCATTAGAAACCCGATCCGTCTTTTAGGTTTTGATATTTGGTTAATTTATGTTTCAATAAAGTTACTTCATTTGCTATACAATGTGATCGTGTACTCTACTATTAATTTCTGAAAAAAATATCTATTTTAATATTTGATTCCAGTCATGGACAGTCAAAGTCAACAGAAAAAAATACAAAATGTTTAAAATCTCTTTTTGTGCATATTTAAGCCTATAACCTTACACTGCTATTTAAGAGGGTTTTTTAAAGAATATGATGCAATACGACATTTTTTATCTTTAAAGCAATTATTTCAAGGTGAAACAAGGTCATATGCCCTTGAAATATATATATTTTTAATTCACCATACCCGAATTATTTGGAAAATAGTAAAATCACGTCTATCTTGCAGATATAAATTTTGCTGATTTATTGGCGGCCATTTTGAAAAATTGGCGGAATCTCGAGTCCCAAGGGAAAATAGTTTAATAGTTATGGTCTCGGGACCATACGATTAAAATATTGTCCTTAACACCTGTGCCAAGTGGATTGCTTGTATCGTCAAATGGCGTTTTTTCCCCGAAGGCCGTAGACTAGAAGGACGTGCACTATATAGAGACCATTCTATATTTCGTAAACATGTCCTCTATTTTCTTCTCCATGTTCTTTTTTACACACGTTCCATGAAGAAAAATTATACATTATGTCAGAGAATTAACAGGAAACCAAAAAAATGTTTCTTATCTTACTATAATTATTAGATATTTATGGCTTTCTACAAAATAATATATGATTAATGCTGCATGAATGGGGAAAAGCGATTTGGAGAGTAGCTATAGTGGCAGTTAGCGATAGCACAAGAAGTCTACATTAAAAATATCCACACCTGTGAAGTGATTCAACGTGGAAACTCGTGACCAACATTATTTATTTAAATTCTGATTAGTAGATGATGTCATTGACATTCCAAGTTCCGTAAAGGTTTAGCTATAAATGGTATAGAGTAATCGGCCCGTGATAAAGTAAACTGCGTTTAAAATAGTGGTATTTTGTATTACGTGCTTTTGGTGCAATTATGTGTAAGTACCTAGTAGATGTAAAAACATTTTAATTCTCACTTAACAAAACGCTAGGACAGCCACCAAGGCACCCGATAGTCTATCTACAATGCTAACAACACAACGCCTAATTCGATGTAACAATATCTAAGATCGACTTTGTGTTTACGCCTAAATGTGACACTGCTTCTTATGGCAAAACAGCTTCAAGGAATTGTTCAGGACGAATCCCTCCTATCCCTGTAGATACCTATTCGTTCATGTAATAGTCTGCATTGGTGTTTTATAAACATAGGATTTTAAAGTTACCAAAAGAAAGATCTTAGGGCTTTAGATCAGGGGATCGAGCAGGTCAATCCCATGATCCTAAGCGCCCTGCCAGCGATCATCAAATATATAGTTTAGCATGTTACCGCATGGGTGTAATGAAGGGGAGCACCATCCAATTGGTACCTCCATGTCGGCAGCTGGTTCAAGAGCAGGTTCTCCAAGAATTCTTCAACGATACCGTGGAAAAGTTCTACGTACTTAGCGACATTTTAAATTTCCCGGTACATCGTGAAACCTAATTTGTCTTCTTTCAGCAAACACAACACATTAATTTGAAATTTTTGCGGCCAATTGCGGCCACGCTTTATGTGCGGATTTTTGTCGACCGAAAGTAATTATTCTGCGTATTCACTGTCCCTTCTCTACTAAATTTGCTTCTTGTGATAAATTACATTAAATAAAAATATTTAAAAAACGTTTAACGACAGAACGATAAATTTAGATATAAAAAAATGTGTTGCCAATTAAAAAAATGATTTTTTTTGACACTATTACTAAAAGATGATGACCTTCATTTCTGGCACATTATTCTAGTGTAGACACCATATTTCTCATAGCATGAAGCACAACATTAACGGAGCAATATTCCTGATTCCTGAATATTTTCTTTTAATTCGTCGATATTTTGCGGATTATTGATGTAAACCCTGGATCTTAAATATCCCCATAACCAAAAAATCACAGGGTGTTAAGTCACATGACCTCTGGGGCCACTGGAGATCACCAAATCTTGAAATCAGGTATTCTGGAA
This sequence comes from Tetropium fuscum, assembly GCA_964058915.1. NCBI lineage: Eukaryota > Metazoa > Arthropoda > Insecta > Coleoptera > Cerambycidae > Tetropium > Tetropium fuscum. The sequence goes on along the minus strand of CAXKVY010001298.1, from coordinate 118,420 downwards.
ACATTTGCCGCAGGACCTTCATGGATGCGCTGGCAGAATGACACGTGGCGCCGTCCTGTTGCAGCCACATGTTTCACGAAAACGCCGCTGAAATACTCTTGTTGAAAAAAGTTTCCAATATGTTCACATAAGGTTCCAAAGTTACCGTGGTAAGATAATGTTGGAGATTTTAAAAATATTTTTTTGTACCTAAACCGCTAATTTAATAAAAATTTTATAAGAGACCTAAAAACTTTCCAATGGTATCACTTATCAAATAAAAAATAGTTGTCATTATGGCGCCAAAGGAAAAAAGTTATGAACGGATATTAACGCAGTACATGAATTTTCTAGGAGTTATAAGTTTTAAAAAACAGTCGGTATATAACCAAAATGCGTCGAGAGCCAAAGTCCACACCCCAAAAATAATCAGTCGATTAATACCTATTACAGTTATTTACAAAATTAAATTATTTTACAAACTTTGAGGCCATCTAGCGGCCAAGCGATACCGGTGAATTAGTCTTATTCTATCTATTTTGAGTCCGGGAATCTGTAGTCTTCCGTTGTACACATTATTACGGGACACCCTGTATATGAACTTCTGCTTGACCAATGTTCAATAGGTACATGTATTTTGTGCCGGCGCATCCACCACATTTTAAAATAAACAGAACCATTAAAAACAAACATTCGTAGATAAAAAAGATACAATTTATGGTCACGGTGCAACAGATAAATAATTCTATCAAGGAAAGATTGTGTTCAACAGAAATATGTATAAATAAGTGCTATCAAAACTTGTTTTGGATAAGAATGCAATAACACCCAGAGTGACTTCATTCCTTTGTGTCTTTTAGAAGTATTTTTAGCAGAATGAACACTCGAAACATGAAACAATATTATATGCTTTTTATTTTTTCCACGCAAGATTTATCTACTAATTTACACCTCCCTATTTATACAGTAATAAAGTAGAAGTTTATAATTCGAGGTGTTTCTTAACCCCTGTCAATAACCATTGTTCCCAACCCCCCTCGAACAATGACCTCTCCCAAAAAAAAATGTAAAGTGACTCACCTAAAATACGTCCCGTTTGCTCTATATTCCTCGGTATATTATCCAAAAAGAAGGCACTGCACATATCACAAAAAACCGGAAAAAGAAATATCAACGTACAATCGCTACGATCGTGACGGCTACGGAGGCGACGAAACAAAACAATATCTGGCACATAAACATATGAGTATGACACACATGCATGGATCACATGATTTACTTTGAAGGTTGCAAAGACTCGACTGCCGCGATGGCGGAACGCGGTGGATCTACGAAACGGATCGCTGTACTGCTTAGCTTACTGGCTAGCATAGCAGGAGAGCGCAGTTGCCAGTTTTATCGCGGCAGGAACGATAATGGTGACGTATCTGCCAATATGCACGGAAAAGATCTTGATTGTAACTAACTTCACATTTCAAATTTAATATGCAAGGAATATGAATATGTATCTGTTATATACAGGGCGCTTCGAAATTGAATCGAAATATGTTGAAGGATGAATTTTCAGGAAAAAATCTTCGTCTTTCACATATTTTCCCCCAAAACCTTCTCCTCTAATTTACAGCCGTCTAGAATTGGAGCAAAAAATTATTTTTATTTATTTTTTCCCCTATGGAAGAGTTCAGAAGAATAGAATTTGACGGACAACTTACACTACTAAAATTTTCCCAAGACCCATTTTGTATGCATTTTTTTTTGTTTTTTTTTTCGCAATTAGAAAATAATTAGCGGCAACTTATGAGGTACGTACTATTAATTAGCCGAACATCTATTATTAAAAATAAGAGCAAAACTTTTTTTCGCAAATAAATAGAAAATAATTAGCGCGCAAATCCTATAGGGTTTATGGCTCATTCTAAATTTTGAGTACATTTTATTCCTAGTTAATTTAACAAAAAATAAATAATAATGTTTTAATTTTATGGTTTGTATGTCCTTAGTGGTACTTATTGTCCATGTTAATGACAAAATGTCGTTCCCAACAGAAAATAAAAAGAAAAAATATTTACAAATTTCGCCTAGCATGTTCTGAGACACACATATTACAGCTATACCAAACACATACTTTTTTTAGTTGACAATAGTAAAAAAATTACAGGAGGCACATGAATGACACACAGAAAACATAACTTTAAAAAAATCCACACCACTTCACTATGCAGAGGTTCTCACATGACTGAAGTTTCCATAAGGTCTAACACTTACTGGGTTACCAGATCAAATGGTTTTATATTGTCCACGTTAATGACCAGAAATTTAGGGACATTCTTTTATGTTTAACAAAATATTTTAAAAAAGTAGCAGTAGTTACAATATAGAATAAAAAAATATTCTAGTAAGAGTCTAGATTAATCCATACTCAAAGTGGTTACTTAGTTAAAAAATAATGCTACCCCAGAAAATTTGTTTTTACATTTTACGCATTTTAGGCAAAGGACGGTCCATGTTAATGACTATTTTGTTGTTAAAATTGTATTTAAAAAGATAATACAAAAACCTGAATGCTTAGCAAATAGGGTGTTGGTAGACACCAGCTAGATACAAATTTTTGTGAAGTGTTTGCTTAGAATTAATGCTTTATTAGAAATTCGCTAGGGATATTGCAATTTACCCTTAATTGAGAACGACCCATGTAGACGATTTTATTTTCCAAAGTTGCTTTGCTGAGTACATTTTAAACATTGAAAATCAACTACTAATGGATTTGAATTATTCGGACAAACAAAATAGTCAGATAATATCACTGTGTTAACTTTTTTACTCGCGTCACCTATTCAATACATGGTACTCATTTTCATATATCTCACAATACTTTCTGGGCAGTAATTCTGCACTTACTTTGACCGGTAAGAATTCTTCTCCTGGAGCAATAATTTTCTGGAGCAATAATACTTAGAAGAAACTTCGTAAACCTGCCACCTGTCACAATGCAAGCGTTGCTTAGCGTTGATATGGAAATGAGAAAATCATCCTTAGAGGTTATTAAGGAACTTTCAAGAGCATATATTATTATGATTGGTTAGTGAGCAGCAAATATAATTACATTATTATTATTAATAATAATCCAGTCAAAATAAACAAAAAAAGTGACACCCAGAATAATTCCTCTGGAGATTTCTTGTATTTTTTTCAGATTATTGTCGATAATGAAATGCCAAAAGTATATATCAGTCTGCGCCGCTATCGAAATACAGTTCTTTGAGTTACTCCTTATACCACCCTGGAAGTAGAGCACTCGCGGAAACGCGGAGTCAAACAGTTAAATTTTAGCGGTAGGTACATAGATCGATAAAAACATTTGCCATCTCGTTTCATTATTTATACCTTTATACTGATAGTATGAAGGATCACACAAAAATTTTGCTCCATGGGAGCGTGGATTCACATTGACATATTAGAAAATTGTATTTACCTTTATTAGTTTGGTATCTGTACCTATATATCTAGTACAAAAACTTATTATCTTGTTATTAATAATTTTCTGGTTGGCTATCAAATTGATTTATTTCATGACATAATTATCAGATCACATTTTATAATATAATATGCTGTGCAATTATTAATTAATTAAAATCAATTGAAATAAATAGGCACGTATGATTTCATTCGGATTTCAGTTAATATCATTAGCAGATCTAGGGAAATTCTGCTGGAGTTGGCATCGTCGCCGAACTTGGAGAAATTATCTAAAACATCTCGAAGCAGGTCGACCGCGATTCACCAGGCAGGCACAGGTTCAACGGCTGTCAGGAGCGTCAGGTGGATGCGCCGATTTTTATTTTATCAGACAAAGAGCTTAGATATTTGCAAAAATGCGGACGAGGTCGGCAGTTGTCTGCTATGCACCCGTTTTTGCTGGTCGTTTGCACCGTACTCACATATTTTAGATGTGATAGTTAATATAGATGCATAGTAGACCTTAGACGAACATAAAATAATACTTTTCCAACAAAATACAAACTTGAAACTTATATTCACACATTTAAAACAAAAATTCATGTTTACTTGCGTTTTATTTGGGTTTTATAAAATCCCTCGCTTGGGAATAGTAAGTTGAAGAGTCCGAGTAAGTGAGAGAGAGAAACGATTTTTTATTTTTGGAAAAAAATTACCCTATCCCTATTTTAAATTTTCAATCCCTTTCAAGCTTTCGGTCTACTTAAAGTTATAATAGTAAGTAATATTAGAGTAGAAAACAAATTACATATTCTGTGAACATGTTTGCCTTTTCTTTTTACCTTTTCTATTCTATAAAAATGTCAAGATCATGTGAAGGAATGAATAAAGAAAATATGCCGATTTTTTTAAAACTGATTTAAATTTATAAACTTGAATTTTTACTAGAAATTTTAACTTCTACTTTAACAAATACAATTTCCATATAAAAAATCCTTTGGAATTAATATCGTTAAGAACTGAAAAAATAAATATCGTGAAATTTTATTCCATAAATAACATGTTTTAGATAGATATATTGTTTAAAACATAAATATTTATGTGCCCCGACAAAATGTCTCTGATTTCAAATAATACATAAAAATAAAAAACAAACATTAGAAAAACATCAATATCTGACCTGTTCTTCAAGATTAATTAAGAAGTAAAAACCTTCATTTACTCGACAGCTATAACAATAGAATTAAATGGGTATTATTTCTTCAAATAACAATAAGAACAAGGTCCAAAAGATCAGGAGACTCCAGCAGTTCTTAAAAATTGTTCAAGTTTAAATATACCTGGCTCGATATAATATATGACAATTATATCAATTTCTGGTAGATAATCATTTATCAGGAAGTTTTATCTTCAAATCAAAGGAGCCCGCAAAGTTAAAAATAAGTGGAAAGATGACGAAGTTATATGGTGAAATATTCCGGTTTTTGTACCATCTACAGCCTACAGCCGAGCTCTAGAATCTGGCAGGTCCTACTGTTCCGCATAATCAACACTTTGAAGTGCGATCCAAGCTATATCAGACGCCTATTCAAGTATTCAACGTAGCCTTTAAACGGTGATCTCTGATCTTTACGGTGCTTTTTCTCTTTGTCCTTTATAGTGTGTACTATTTATGTATTTAAGCTGATCAATGATCATTCATTCTCACCTTAGACAGTCAAGTTACTCTGCGAATGACTGGATAAACCGGGCCTTCGTGAATGATTAGAAGTCAAAAATAATTCTTTAGATAACTACTCACTTATTTTTATTTGCGTTTCCTTGAAGAAAAATTATATGCTATTACCGTGAACTAAGTAAGGTACTTACGAGTTTGAGGATTGTGGCTACTTACCTGAAAAAATAAATAAAATTGTATTATTTAACATTATATACAAAATTATAGTCCGAGAGCCAGGGGTCTTTTTGACATTCTGATGTGATGTGGTAATAATTTGATATAGGAGTTGATTTTTTTTAAATAAATTATGTCAAATAGTTATCAAAAAAATTACGACAGCTGCATGATGGGGGCAACGTTGTACGTCAGCTGGTTACAGGGTTGATAAAACATGATTTTTTCAAAAAAAAAATAAAAATCGATGTTGTTTTTATATCACGATTTTTATATTAAATCTAATTTTGCTTAGTGTTTTTTAATATATACCTATTTTCTAACTGTTTATATCTTGTTTCTTTAAGCAAACAAATATTTTCAGGCATGATACATACACGAAACTTGACTTCTCTTTTCTTTGTATCTATTAAAAAGATCTTTCAAAAGTTGTATTTTTATTTGTGTAAAAAGCAGCTAAATTCCTTCTCAATTATTATAATACAGAATAATTACGAAAATATGACCAAAAAAATGCGCATAGGTTATTTTTTTATGTATAAATACATTTTTAAGTACCTATCTAAATTTTCAAGTATCTAAAATGATCATATTTTATTTAAAAAAATAGATCGATTAAAATCATGATTGTAATCAACGGATTTAAATCAACTCAACCCTGGCTGGTCATGAGAATTAATATAAAAATTTTAAAAAAATAAAGCGGCTGGAATTTTTTTACATGACTCATATTTACAACCAGTTTAACATCTTCTTGCAACTATCTTCCTCGTTCTCTATACGGATCTTCCGCGTTCTCTCTGTGTATTGGAGACAATCTCTATCACATCATAAGGTCAAAAAGACCTGTCTCTGGGACTATTAGTATAAGGGAAAAAAGGAGAAGACATTTTTAATGCACCATATTACAGACATAATTCTTGTAAATGTAGGAGCTACTATATATGCACACATAATTTAATATATAATTTATAATATAATAATTTCATATATAATATTTTTCCTAAAATAATTATTAGACTGAAGATGCATTAAATATAATACATATTGTATAACACCAAATCCATTGAACTTTTTGAAAATATAATATCAGATAATGATCAAGATGAATGCGCGTACAATTTGACAAACAAATGATGATAATAGATGCAAAACAAATAGGTAGGTTTTTTAATATTGAATTTGAAAATAAAATGTTTAACCGGTTTTTTTGTCCAGGAGAGTATTATATTAACATTCAAAACTTTTAATATATTGTATATTGTAATATAATATTGTAATATAAAAAATGTCTGGTCAATATAGACAATGCCTTCACCCTTAAGTGTTTATAGGTATTTAAGATATTAAGAAACGAATATATTATGTTTATGTCAAAAACAGTTGCATGTAATTTATAAATTAATGGGTACAAGAATAATGTGAGATTTAAAACACTCAGATTGGAAAAAATATACAATATAGCATGACAAATTATGATTCATGCGATATCAGTAAACATTATTTATTTAATTCAGTGTATGTGTTTTACATCGTATTTGTCTACTAGATGTTAACATTATTGGTACTGTAATAGACTTGTATTTATTTCCTTATAATAATATGTACAGAATTAATTCAAGAATTAGAATCGAGATGACAAAAATGAAGCGAATGGTACCTATGTTGAAAACACAATATACCCACTATTCCCTTATAATAAACATCATCAAATGAAATACAAAAATGTCTTAAATATCACTAGTTTATAAACATCAATTTGGGATATCATATATACTCGTAGATAACAAGCGGCACACAAGTCAAAAAAATTGTAACTTCCGGTTTCTCTGGAAGTGACACTAACTTTTGATTTTTATATGGAACATCCTATATATATTTTGCAAATTTGAATTCTGTATAATTTTTTTTATCCAACGATATCACATAATTATTGACATTTCAAAAGTCAATATTTTTTATATGTAATTTAATTTTCCATTTAACTATCATACCGATTTATTCTAATAGACCTATCTAGTAAAGCAAGCGTGTAAGATAAATACACCGTAACTCTTGTGTTGAGTGAGGCAATAAAAGAAAAGCAATCTCAGCATTCATACAGACATCCAAAACATTTATAAGTATATAACAAGTTATAAATAATCTACATGTATACCACCCAGGGCACCAAACAGCCTAAATCCGACACTGTCAAAAACGAGTCGAACGGCGACAGGTCTATTATAATATTCTGAACAGTCCATTATAATATCTGAAGTGTGGAGAAAACCTTTAAATCAACGGTATAACTTCTAATAATTACAGTTTGTTAACATTTCACACCATCAGTTTCAATACTATTAGAAATGTTAGAAGTGAATGACCATATATATTATAGGGGGAAATCCAGCGTCCACTCTGAATAATTAATGGACCTATCAGGTAATTACGCAAGATATAACCATGGAGACTTTCAAACAGTAACGAATGGTATCAAGATTATTTTAATTATATACCTAAAAGCATTAGGACAGAATAAAATAAGATAAGACACCCGATAAAGTAATAAATAATAAAAAAAATATAAAACCAGCAGAATAATTATATTGTTGCTCTTAATTTCCACAAAATATATCTAAAATTATAGAGTGCGTATTAGGAACTTAAAGAATCTTAGGTCTCGATCCTTTTTTTTTTAATATAGACTAGGATAAACGGTTCTTGCAATTATAAGACTATGTGCAAAAACTAGAAAGTCACCTAAAAAAATACTGAAATGGACCCTATCCCTTATTTAGTTAATAAATTTGCGAAGCCGTGACCTCTGTTTTATTTAAGGACGAGATACCGATTTTTAAATAACAAGTGGTTACGGTATAAGCACGCACTAGGAAAGACGTGGTGCGGGGTGGGTTAGATAAGTCGGGATATAGGGAGACGAGGGATTGCATATGGAGAAGCAGGTAGTTGGGCTCTGGTGTGTATTGGTGTTTGACGTGAAATTTCCCAGGTTAGTAAATATACTTAATTTGTAATGTTTATTATTAAATTTATTATCTCGAGAATTTATGCCACCTTTTTATAAAAATTATCCGTGTTATATTATGTTTTGAACTACAAATAATCATGATACGTTATGCATAAACTATGAACATTTTACTTGTTTATTTAGTGTGTTCAGCTCATTCTGTTTTAAGATTATTTCATTTTATTTTATTCAGTTCGATCTAAGTAATGCTGTTGACCTTTTTGTTCCTTTCATGACTACGAGTAGGTATTTCATACTTGTGGGTTTTGGCTTATAACAGTGACTAAATTGCCGCTTATTGTATAAGATGATGAATGTTTGCGCCTTGTTGAATTTATTAACACTTTTCTCCCGTGCCTGGGCGAACACGCTAGTTGCCTCCCGTATGGGACCTTCGTTTTCGCACCAAAACCTTACAACTACTAGCTGGGTTGCCTCCCGTATGGGACCTCAGTACCTTCTGACGAAAGTCGGCTAACTAACAACAAACTCTTCAGTTTTGTATCTTGAGAATAATTGTAGGTTAAAACACAAGTATGGCAACCCTTGTAAGTTTTCATTTTACTTTCACCTAAGTGTCCAACAGCATTATAGCGATTCTTTTGAATAGAGATCGAGGGTTTCTCTGCCGTGCTCTTTCCCCTCGTGAATTCAAGGCTGAGTACGGCATTTATTTATTTTATATTGTTCATAAATTTAATACCTGTTTAAATAAAGCAGTAGGTGTATTAAAATGTTTAGTCTATTCTTTTTCATCTCAAAACTCCCGCTTTTCGTTAGTAACCAGTGCATCTCGGACAGGGTTAATTTAAATTAAATACAACGTAGGGTAGGTATTTCCCCTTTTGACGATCACGTACCCCGGCCATGTGTTTCTCTGCTTATTATGTTTAACCGACCCGGGTTGGTTACATTACAATACGAACATGATTCTGACGCTATAACTTATTACAGAGCTACGAATTACCATAATTAGGTAAGTATTGCCAGAATTAATGATTTGTGTAACTAATTCATAAATACCGACCGCTCGAACCGTTGAGTCGTCTTCCGCAGCGGTTGAACCAACGACGAAAATGTCTTTAACGAAGTTAACGAAGAGAAAATTCCTCACAAGAAAAAATGGCGGGACCTATAATAAGTCATAACTCACTAGTTTGTTATGACTTATAACTCACGCGTGTCATTATTCCCTTTATTTGTATGTATGCCTGCGAATAATGAGTGTATAACTAGTGTCTGTTAGATAAAAAACCTATACAGAAAATGTGAGAAATTTTGCTGCGGAGTAATTTTGGGAAAACTATTTTTTTTTAAACAACATGGGTAATGTTACGGGCTGTCTGGCACCCACACGCGACTTTCTAATGTTTCTGGCAGTACCATATTAGTATTCAGTATGTTACAAAAAGATAATTCGCCACTCAGGTGGTAAAAAGTATGTCAATAGCAACTATTCCTCATTTCATGACTTTTGAAGGAGGGCCCTCTGCAAAGCGACTCGGAGGGAACTTTCTCATGGCCATCATATTCCTGTTTCTAATGTTAATGTTCTAACGATATAATAAGAATAACTATTTCTGAAAGATGGAAGAAAATACCGCAATTATTTACCATGCAGCTCTGTAACTATTAGATATTTTCATAAATTTTGTTAAAAAAAAACCTTTCATTATATGAATTCAGTTAGGTATTAGGTATGTATGTCATATATCACTAGCAGTTCCCTAATAAGCAATAACTACTAGGCTCTGAGATATATGTAAAAAACGAATCTTGCGGTGAAAATGTGTCCAATTCCGACAGTCACGTATATTTGGTTAACCTACGTTAATTTGGTTAATGTCTGAAGCCACGTCGGCTTCAAAACTATAAATAAATTTTCATAATTATCATATTATACATAGTATTTTTCCGAAGCGGAAAGTGTGTGCAATAATAATATACAATCTTGTTACATTACGTATTGCCTCTTATAAAATAATGTAGGTTCGGCTTGATTTGTTCAATGTCTCTTTTTATATGAATACCTGAAAATTGAGTTACCGCAGGTTTTTGCTGGCACGAATCATGAGAAGGAATGCACGGAATGTCAAATTACGGTAACTGGCACAGATGTTGGAAAGGTTAGTATCTTCCACTTCTCTGTCTTCGTTACATTCGACATTCGAGCTTTAGACAGAGGCGTAGAGACCAGCAAAAAGCAATGACGTTGCATGTTAATCACATGTTATATAAATTACAGAATATTTAATCATCATTCAATACGGGGTGGTCTCTTTTACCATTTTAGCCTCTACCTTTTTGGGTCACTTTGTCTTGTATGTCGTAGTTAGTATGTTATCGTTCCTCTAACTCTAAGCTAATAGCCAATGAGCTGCAATGTTAAAAAGTCCGAGATGCCGTGGACGTTCTTCAGCTTGATAGATAGTGCGGAATGTCCCCCTGAACCACTCGGTACCCCTAGTTTAGTTATTGGTCATGATCTGTAGAATTTATGACCTCGAGAAGGTCACTCCGAATGGACAAAATGTAAAACCCATACGTCAACTAAAAATTGCATTCTAGGACTCATCAGAAACCCAGTGCTATTTTTTTGCATTCGCTCCACGAGGTCCAAAATGATGGGCAAATAACCGTTTTTTTAAAAATCTTTCTGTCCGAGATGTGAAGGCCATTCAAAACTTTTTTCCAACCTGTTTTCCCAGATAGAAAAAGTACCACAATCCAATCGACAGACAAAACTATTCACTGTCTTTCCACCTAATTTTCGGAATTATAGTGGAAAATGTAAAGCATTTTTCCTGCTAATTAGACTCACAAACAGTGGTGAAAAACAATCGACAGACAATTTCATCCCTTACACAATTTTTGGCCACCCTTCAAAAATTCCGAAATTGTGGCAAACCTCATCACGATATCTGTTCTGTTCACCAGGTTGCATTCCAGAATTCCATAAATATATAAAATGTCGCTGTTCATCGCTTTCGTATCCCAAGCATACAAAGCACGTCACGCAAACTATTAGCCGTTTTCACGGCCTAACCAAGCCTCGAACGAGTACTTGGTCTCCATTACCTACGTGCGTTGAGTGAGAAATTATATCTCACTCAATGCTACCTGGTAATCAACTATCCTTCATCTCGGCGAGACACTCTCTTTACAGACTTCTCTAAGTTTGGTACCTTTGGCTCTGTTCGTCCTTATTTTCTGCGGGTTATTCAGCATCCACTGCTTTCTCGAAATCATTCTTCAGTAGTTATTTTATTCACCATATCTATTTACTATTTCTATATACATCTCAGCGTTCCTTGGCATTTCTTATTTACGCGACCCCCTGGGCTTAGATACTTCCTCTTTGGCGACCATCCCCCTTTCTCCATAGTGGTTGTATAGAGAATTGTGCGCCCTATCAACCGCGCCCCGAGTCGTTCTAGACTCGAGAACCTTTTAACGCTTCAGACAAATTGGCAACCCTCTCCGACAAGCCGTGACACCTTCACTCTGTCTAATCATCGAACCGACGTGGTTCGCCATACGATTCGAGCCTCGCAGTCGCCGCATACGGTGAACATTTCAAACACTACAAGTTCCCGACGTTCGCTGTACATCCCGTACAGCCCACAATTCACCTGCTGTCGTTCCCGACTGTACAACTAGCCGGTAACCCCTACTTTCTACAAATCTACAGCACATTTCGTGCCCTACTCCACGTATACGTATCCAGAATAGCTGCAGGTCCTCTCCGGAAAGGGGCGCCGTTTCCCCTTTCTACAAATAGTAGCCTGTATATACCACGAATCACATCCCTAGGGAGATTCATCACTCCGAGAGCCGAATCCTGTACATGCGAACGGGCCGGAAATCGGATATGAATAGCGCCGCCTATGAACGACGTCCAGGCCCATATTTCTATAACGCACGACACACTAAGAAACAGAAAAAATAAATTCGCTGACGCTAATTACTTCACAGACTGAAAGCTACACGACAATTGAAAGGATTTTATTTTAAATTAAATAGTACAAGTGAAAGTACTTCTAAGGTTAATGTCATGCCCGGGACCAGCCAGACATCCACGCGCAAGTTTCAAAATTGAGAGTTCCTTACGCTGAGGGGCGCATTATCTGTCATTGGGCTTTCCAGTAGACCAATGAATTATCTTCGAAAAAGTTGGAAATAGGAAGTCGAATTTTCGTAAATAGTTTCGTTGTCTGTCTGCGAGACATTTTAATTTGCCTGGGGGTGGGTAATGCCAAATGAAAAACCTCCGTAAATGCAGGTCCGAAAAGATAACAAAAATAGGGAAAAAAATGAAAATAGAACGACTGATTTTATCATTTAAATTGAGTTAAAAATGTTTTTGTATTTATTGATTACTAGTAATGCAATAAAAATGGGGAATTTTGTAGAATTTAGAAACAAAAATTACTAAAAAACAAATAAACAAACAGAAATAGTAAATTGCTCAAGTTAAAATAGTTTAAAAGCTTAAAAAGTTAAAAATTATGGTAAAAAATGAAAAAAATATCTAAATTGGTTCATTGAATATGGGTAGATTTTGATATATTAATTTGTTTTATTCTAAAAGTTAAGTTGTACTCCGTAATGCGTGTAATGTTGTTTGTTAGCGGACCATCATTCAGTTTAAATTCGTATAATTCCTGTGAAATGTTTCTGATATAGACCGCTATTGGTGCAATTTCGGGAGAAAGGTTGTGTAAGTTTCTGATGGAGATCCATCTATTGTAGTCCGTAATGAGGCGTAGGTATTTGTTTTCTAATACACCTTTAGTTTTCTTATGTTCTTGCCGATGCGCTGCACCTCAGTATGCAAAACAATAAACCAATAGATTTCCAAAAACCTGCTACGCAAATTTATTCAATAACGTCATTTCTGACATTACAACATTGATTTTACTCTCAATAAACTACTTGTTCGCTAATGATCGTATATTTTTTAAAGAATTTACTTTGTAATAAATCATCAGTGTGGGGGAGGGGGAAGCGGGGCGGCAAATATACGGTTGCTTACGGGCGTCAAATTAATAAATCTGGGCCTGACGACGTAATGATCATACAATGGATACGCAAGTAATAAATGTGGATTTAGAAATATTAACAGGGAAGCTCTACCAACTTACCTAATTACAATTACTCGATGCCCTTTTTTGTGTCTATGTAGTTAGAATATTGTCGCAGTTCATTATTTTTCTTATTTTTATTGGCAATTTGGCATATGTCATATACTCAGAACCCAGTGGTGCACTAAATAACAATAAATGCCATTTAAAATTCATTTTTGCACTTTACCAAGTAACTAAAGGGTCCGCCAATAAGCGCGCTCGATCTTTAAAATGAAATAAAGCAAGTTGTGTGAGAGGTATAAATGAAATTTATTTTTTGTTTGAAAGAGTATTCGAAGGCATTATGTATGGAAAATAATATCGGTCAAATGTCCACCTCGGCTTCGCTGGGTGGCGCGCATACGAGAAGTCCAATTTTCAATGACTCTGGCGCACAAATCGGGCTGTATTTCATCGATGGCGTGGCGTATGTTGACTTTGAGGGCATCAGTGTTTTGTGGTTGGTTTGCGTAGACCTGTGATTTAAGAAAACCCCACAAGAAATAGTCTAGTGGGGTTAAATCGCACGATCTCGGTGGCCAGTTGATGTCGCCTCCGCGCGAGATAACCATTCCTCCGAAGCGCTCGTGCAGAAGATCCATTGTGGCGCGCGCTGTGTGGCTCGTAGCGCCGTCCTGCTGAAACCACATATCCTCGACATCCATATTGTCGATTTCATGCCAGAAAAAGTTCGTTATCATGGATCTGTATCGTTCGCCGTTTACCGTGATGGACACACCATCGTCGTTCTCGAAGAAATACGGCCCGATGATGCCTCCGGCCCAAAATCCACACCAAACAGTTACCTTTGCTGGGTGCATTGCGACCTGGTGGACCTCCTGTGGATTGTTCTCGGCCCAATAACGGCAATTCTGCTTGTTGACATTCCCATTTAACCAAAAATGTGCCTCATCGCTGAAGATGATTTTGCGACCAAAATCGGGGTCGACTTCCAACTGCTCTAAAGCCCAATCAGCGAAGATACGGCGCTGTCTATGGTCGTTTATTTTGAGCTCTTGTGTCAGCTGGATCTTGTACGGATGCATGCCCAAATCCAGATGCAAGATTCGGCGAAGTGATGTTTCCGAAAGGCGGAGTTCCTGTGCGCGACGTGAAATTGACTGTCGCGGATTTTCACGCACACTATCGCGCACAGCGGCGACATTCTGGGCAGATCGGACGTTTCGACGACGCGTCGGTGTTGGCTGATTGTTCACCGAACCGGTTGCCTCGAATTTGTTAATCAAACGACGGATAGTCGACTCAGCAGGACGATCAATTGCACCGTAAAATTGGCGGAGCGCGCGGAACGTTGCTCGAACCGATGAATGATTTTCGTAATAAGTTTTAACGATTTGCACATGTTGCTCGCGGCTGAATTGGTTCATGGTGATTTGTGAAGATACACTGAATAATAACAACTACGTTTGCCAACTCTACCACAAACAACATGGCCGCCATGAGCTGTCAAAGATCGAGCGTCCCTATTGGCGGACCCTTTATAACTTGAGTTGTACACATTACTTTATAAAAGATTTTCTATTATAAAAATGGTATCTATCCAAAATAAACTGAAACAATTTGTTGCGTTGCGCCAAAGTGCCATACAAGGGAATAATTCATAATTTGTCTTAAATTAAACTAAATTCTTCAGTATTATCATCACTATTTTATAATTCCAGATATTGTGCACATTCTGTTATTAAATTTGTTAATAGTTGTGAAAACTGTTTAATATACATTACTACAAATTCAGATTTTTTCATACAATTTACAAGTGGTGCTTTAAAACAATCATCGGAATTATTCTTTGAAGTTTCTATTCAAGCCTATCAATATTTTGAAAAGCGGCCCTTATTAATTTATGATTTATTTTTTTAATAAAATTGATTATTTATGAATGTGGCAAATATACTGTATTACATTTTAATAGTGTAGGTGGTACGCTGCAGGATGTACCACGGTGGCGCCAGTGACGATGTTCATATACATTAATTCAAAAAATATTGATATATCCCATTTATCAGTTACGTAATTTGCTTCCTCTTAATGATGCCGATATTATTAGGAAAATTACTATCTACTATGGAAATTGTTGAATATCCAATTAGTGTCTCCACTACTACTTACCTATTAAAATTAGTTCCCGTCATTATCAGTTACAGCAAGAGCATGACGCGTAATTGATCATCCTATTTTCCTAAATAAGATTTCTCTATAGAGGCGTGCGTTCGATGTATTTGCTTCAGCATGTTCTTTACATGGTTGTTCTATTCAATTGACCACAGAATTAAAAATTAAATAAGTTGTTAATTATTATTTTGCCCTGACATGTTGATAAATTTGTTTTCAAGTAAACTAACTTTTAGTTAGGAGCTGATCTGCAAACCGCAGTTTTGAACAAAAGTTCAGAAAAAAATTAGAGATGGCGTTGTCCCCGTAAAATGCACCTTTATTAAATGAGCTATTGTTATTGTAAGAAATAGCAGTATTTACAAGCCAAGAATGAAGAATGTATATTTATTTAGCTGGGCGTGAATTTCAAAACGCAGTCACTGTTTGATAATTTTAATGTTTTACAAAATGCAGTTTTGTTTTGTAAATGTCAAATCGCGATTTTTGATATGACAGTTATAGATGCTTTTGTGTAATTTATATTTTGATCCCTTGTAAACATTAAACCGCATAAATGCAAAATTTCCATTATTTTCCATTAAAAAAGTTGTCATTATTGCGCTACGTAAACAAATTTACAATCCACCATTGAAAAAGAATGTTCACGAGAAAATCTGTTATGCATGTTAAGAATACAAGACCGTGCAAATTTGCCAAGAAGCACCAAAACCAGAAAAAACATTTCATACGAACAGAAAGTGGTGCAGTTATGAATCTACAAGCAAAATTAGTACATCGAGGATCGCAGAGTCGGCAACCATTAATACATACTATAATACATACGTATATGACATCACTCAACTGGTCGTGTGCTCCTATTCGGTGCTCCCACCAAACGGTAATTTTCAATGCGAAATAGACATTATTTATTCTATTTAGAGACGATTTCAAACAAATACATGGGGCTACTAATAGTTAGGAAACCCAATTTTCGAGCTAAACTTCTTAAAATTATTATGACAATACCAGTAAATACCGCTGAAGCTGGGCGTTGCTTCCCCGATTTAAAAAGACTAAAGATCTTTCTTAGAAATTCTATGTCGAACGATCGACCTAATGCACTGGCAATGGGGCTTATTGTATTTGAAATATTTGTGTTTGAAATATCGAACTACGATGACAAACTTTTAGAACAATTTGTGGCTATCAAAAGTGGACGTGTGGATTTTTCGTTTGAGGAATAAATAGGTGTGTTATAAACTAAAGTAAATGTTGAGTATTGACAGTTGTGTTAGGAATTATCGAAGGACAGGAGTTTCAACTTCTACAACTAATTAAAGGAAAATTTGGTTAGTAAGTAGGTGTTTTTATAACAAATTTTCAGGGAGAAAAAGGGCTCGGCTTCTCATTTTTTTTTCTTCCTCACCCCCAGTTCATTAAGGCACGAGCCGCTACTGTAAGGAGTTACAGGGTAAAGAAAGTCACTACAATCGCCGGAGAACTCATTTTGCTTCTCCCGGGTTTTCTGTAATTTAATACAAAAAAATTAAATTATATCTTATTAGACGACAGAAAATTATAAGAACAACAAAATAATTAACAGAAGAAGTAAATAGTTTAGGCCGAAAAGAAAAAGGAAAACCACTGCTTCTGAACAAAGAAAGTCACTACAATCGCCAAAGAACTTATTTTGCTTCTCCCGGGTTTTGTGATTTAAAACAAAAAAATAAAATTATATCTTATTAGACGACAGAAAATCATAGGAACAACAAAATAATTAACAGAAGAAGTAAATAGTTTAGACCGAAAAGTAAAAGGAAAACCACTGCTTCTGAACAAAGTAGTAATTATTAATGATAATAATTAAAGAAAGCAAAATATTATAAGTATAGTAGTAGAAAAAGCAGGGTAAGAGTGAATTGCTGAATCACCTTTCTTTTACTGCGGCAATGTCCGGCGATCGAGTGACGTATTCAAAATTGACCCGGATGCAGATTGCAGAACGGCTAGTAGAAACTACGCCTAAGGTCATTATTTGCAATTTAAGTGACTTCGATTGTATTAACGAGCGTACAACGGGGCCTCGGAAATCATCAATATTTTCTCGTTTACAAATGTTTTGGCATGTCAAATTGTGTATATTATATTTCCCTAGACACGCCCGATGTCTAGCATAAGGTGTGAAACTGCCCAACTAACAAAATTGATTTTTTAAAGTCTATTAGAAATGCTATACAGCACTTTTTTACAGCGATAATTTTATACGGCGGGCGGTTAAATACCACTATACAATGCTTACACAACCAAAAGGCCCCATTTTATAAGGTTCGAAGCCCTAAAAAAGTGTTGTTTAGCACATTGATTTGATCCGTACGATTGTAATGACAATGACGTACACGCCAAGATATCTGAAAAAGACCATATATATCTAAAAGAGGCTCATAATGAACTAAATCCAATAGTAACATTTTTTTGCCGATTTAAAGGATGTTAATCTACCTGACGCCTGGCCTAAAGTGATGTTACAGAGTGATAATACATTTTAAAACGAGGTTCTAGTCTATCCCGTGTACTATTACGTGTATACCAGCAAACATTGATAAATAAAAGTCTCGATAAAACCATAGTACCGCCTTTTCCTTAACTCGTTACCTTAATATTCCCAAACCGTTATGTTATTACAAACAATGAACGGCAGAAAACTTACTAAGTAATATTTGCAAATAGCCAAACGTCGATAAAAAACTTAACGCGCAGTTGAACAATCAATTAACGAAATTTGGGTAATTTCGGTGAATGAATTTGCTATTTTCTAGTGCGTACATCGCTGATGTCGGCACGTACAAGCGGACCTGTGCTCGATTTAGTATACAGTTTTTGAGTAGATGTATTTAAGCGATTACTTACGCATCGGGATGTGATTAAATGGTTCGTAAATCTTTATAACCGTTAAGCGAACTGTTAGCATTCTTGCTGGTCAACGGGGATAATCAGTGTCGATAAATAGTATAGCGGGTGTCAACGAAATCACTTTCCGGCTGTCATTTCTTTATTTGCTAACTCTGATCGAGATGAAACTTGACATGCATCACATATTATCAAGACGACAATTTTTCATCTACTTTTCAAGTTGTACGACTTCCGGTCGAACCGGAAGTTTTCACAACTTATGATTTTTTAAATGGGATGATACCCTGTATATTTTTACGTTTTTGGAATCTAGATATTATTTTGCATATGGGTGTACTAATTTAATGAATTTTTACAGCCAATTAATATTCAATCTAGTGTGCCGTGATGCACCTAAAATTGTTCTTATAGTAATAAATAATGGAATACACTTCTTCCGTATTATACTTTTCGTTGTTGATATATGTTACAGGGAGGTAAAGTTCATACGATCTAAATTGAAATCGCATAATAAGTAAAAAGTCGGCAAGTAGTTTATAAAACAAATACGGCCGCTTTTGTTTTACAAAGGACTTGCCGACTTTTAGTTTTTTATGCCATTTTAATTCAGATCGTATAAACTTATATATATATATATATATATATATATATATATATATATATATATATATATATATATATATATATATATATATATATATATATATATATATATATATATATATATATATATAAATTACGGTCTTTTAACATTCGAATCCAAGAAAACAGGGGATTGCCATGAAGACATGAATTCCACCGTTTCCGAGGATTGGTTCAAAGAAATTCTGGACAAATTACAACATGGATCTGTTATAGTGATGGATAATGCTTCTTATCATTCTCGTAGAACAGAACCGCTGCCCACAACTGCATGGCGGAAAGGGCAAATTAAAGACTAGCTGGAAGAAAGAAACATTGAACACGATGATTCACTACTTAAAGTTGAATGTTGACACTGGCAAGGCAAAATTTTTCAGATTTCAAGAAGTATATAGTGGATAAAATGGCCAAAGCAAGATGAATGGAGGTAATTCGATTGCCTCCATATCTAGTCATGTCTTTTTGCTCTAGTTTGTATATCAAACGAAAACACTATATCAACATACCTTTTAAGTTTGATTTATTAAAATTAATTTAATTTTAAAATCTCTAATAGGTAATAGTTATGTTTTCAAGAAGTGAGCAAGTCGACATTTTAATAGTTTATGGACAATGTGGTAAAAACGCTGCAGAAGCCGAACCCAGAAGTGTATATATCGAGAAGAGTATCATAATAGACGTTACCATCCATCGAGGCAATACATAATTTTCTTAATGAGAACATTCATAACAATAATAAGAACGATTTGACATTTTGAATCATATATTCAGATGAATCCGGTTTACCAACAATGGTATGTTCAACAGGCCAAACCCTAGGTAGGTACTGGTCAGTAGAAACCGAACATAGAATGAACCAAGAGACTTTCCAAGGTTTGGCGTAAATGGCGTAAAGAAAGGTTTGGCGTGAATGTTTGGGCTCTAGAATTGTCGGACCAATTTTTTTCAGGGACGTCTAACGTGTGAGTGATATTTAGAACTTTTAGATAATCCAATTGAGGAATTTTTGGAATTCATACCGCTGGCGGAAAATAGACGTCTTTTTTTTCAGGACGGTGACCCACCCCACAATGTTGTGAATATTTGATAATTTTTTTTACCATATAGTGCCAGTATATAGTTTAGTATATAGTTTTTTTACCATATTTTTACCATATTTTTATACATAGCATGATAGCATGTTACACATATTGTTGTTTTCGTTAATTAAAGAATATTTGTATACCTACTATCAGTTTAAATAGTATTTAAAACAAAATAGGTCTGAGTAAGCAGTTGTGTAAAAAAGCAAGTTTATAAACCTCGGACCTCTCTGTTTTCTCTGTAACACAAATCAGAAATTTTGTGTTGTTTAGCAAGATTTTTTTATCAATTATATCCGTTGCGAGTAGCGACATATGTCCTTAAAACCTGAAAAATTGCTACTCGATCCGTTATGTTGCTAATGTGGTAGGAAGACATTCCAGTACAAGTGGCATGTAATTCAATTCGTTAGAGTTGCAGTTTGCGTATTGTTTTTTATTCTCATATGATGTCCAAGAGCCAAGAGCTTAAGAAACCTACACGCCATTTGGTCTAGCGGACAACATCACCATTACGGCCCTGTAAATAATTGAAATCGTAAATTGCAATAATCCTCTTCACCTGCATCTGCCTTTATAATTTAACGACGTACAATAATTGGCTGGTATGTACATGTTTACCTGTTACAAAATTACATAAATCTTTCCAGATACAGGTCAGCTATGCGACTTGGCGAAACAGCCTACGTCACGTATACGGAATAGTTACGGTGATGATAATCACCAGTCGCAATGTAGACAATTCAACTTGCTGCTGGTTGCATGCAGCGTGTTATTTTACCTCGGAGAAGGTCACAAGGATGAATAGTAAGAGTTTGATAGACGATGGTGCACGGCATTATGTGGTTGTGGGTTGTGGTTTGGCCGGTATGACTAAAATATAGTTGACAAATAAATATATTTTATCAAATATATTTGATAAAAGTATGACCATTTGACCAAAGTATGAGTATGATCATATTTTATCACATATTTCTTTCGTAAAAGATCTTTTAGTCAGTTATTAAGAAGATTTAGAACCAGGCAACAAATTATAAAATCTGGTTTTCAGATGAAAATCTGTTAGAATTTTAGAATTTTTTAGAATTCATTAGCATTTCTTAGAATTATCAGTATTTTTTAAAGAATTTTTCAGGATTTTTATAATTCCTTAGCATTTAATTAGACTTTTTTAGAACTTATTTAGAAATTGTACCTATTGCGCATGCGCAAACTGTAAGAATTTGCCCGCCACATCGCGCCAGACGGCGAACTTGCATAATATCGTGAAGAACCACGTGTTTTTTAGCAGTAGCTAGCGAAGTGCACCGTTTTTAAGCAGTAGTAGTACTAGTAGTTGATGTACTGTGAATGGTCTCTGTGAATGATATTCAAGTAAGTAAATAACACTTTTAATATATTATGTTAAATTAATTATTGCTATATCGATTGCTATTGTACTATTGTATTGTCATTTTTTGGGTCGAAACCCCGGTTGTAACTATAAAGTATTTTTCATAGATAATCTTACACAGGTCCCAATCTAAATTACTGGAAGAAGGGAGTAAAAAGTAACAAAAGTAAGTAGATGAGCTTTAGAGGTTACTAGAGGTTTACTAGAGGTTACTAGAGCTTTAGAGGTTCGTTAGAGGTTACTAACGAAGGAAGTATAGACATCGAAAGAAATATACTTGCTAATGATTTAGTACTTGCTCAAGATGAAAATCTTTTACAGGACAACATTGGACTTAAGAGACTATTCAGATCAAAAAAATGATATAACTGACAGCCCTTATCTAAGAGTAACCTTACCCAATAATAAAGTACGAGTCATTAAGAAATCATCATTTATTTGGTTACTCGATGAGGGAAATGGCAGGGTAAGCACGGATCGACTAAAAAGATTTTTGTCAAATAAGAAACGTAAAAATGATATAGAAAATATCCGACCGTCCACCTCACAATCAAGCAAAAAATGTAAAAAATCAAAACGTAGCAACAAAAAGATAATCAGAATAAAAAGAGAAAAAATAATGATTCTGACACGGATCTTTCTTCCGATGAAGATGTTATTTTTATGGAATCTGATGATTCTCCTTATTTTGACGGAGAAAATCCCGGAGATAATATCTCGGAAGATATTAAAGCAATAAAAAATATTGGGCAGATTAAACAGGGAGACTTTATACTAGTATCACTTGTAGGAGGGAAAAAAACACAAAAGTTTAATTACATATGTATTGTGCAAGATATCGTTGAGAACGACGTCAAAGTTATGGCACTTAACAGTGAAGACTCTACAAAAAAAGCATATACAGCCAATGAAAAAGATGTTTCATTTGTAAAATTTAGTCAGATAATTGGATCACTAAATACACCTGATATTGTTTCTACTGGAGAGAGTTAGATATGTGTTTAGAAGCAGCATAGGAGAAGTGTCAGAAATGTAGTTGTTTTTTATGTCAGTCGGCTTAACGGCTTATGAAATAAAATAATAAATAAAACAATAAAATATTTTTTTAGTGTTTTTTTTCGAAAAATATTAAAATTTGTATCACAAAGAAAACACTACAGACATCAGAAAAAACACACGTGCCAACGATTTACTACTTGTTCAAGAAGAAAACCTTTTATAGATAGCAATAATGGCTTAACTATTGTTCAAATAAAAAAGTGGATATAACTGATCACAATGATCACATTCCTTATCTACTCCACGAGGGAAAAGAAAGGTTAAAGAATGACCAAAAAATATGAGAATTCTTTTACAGTTTAAGAATCGCTTAAAATTACCTACCTACTTAGAATTTTTTAGAACTATTAGAACTTTTCTGAATTATTAGAATTTTTTAGAATTATTACAATTTTTTGAAACAATTACATGAAAATTAGCATTTTTTAGAATTTTTGGTGTACAAAACGCGATAGGTGGTTTACACGTAGATGGTGTTTTCATTGCGAGAGCCTATAGCGAAATCCTAAATCCTCATAATAATACGGTTTATTTTGATACACGAAACAAATCTGATATACCGCTTTCATATACGATACGCAAGTATCGCTGGTGGCGCCATTGCGGCCGTAAGACGTACATAATAATAATAATATTTTATAATAAAATAATATTTGATTTACCAAGAAGAGATACAATATTTTACAATATCCATATTGTCAGATAAACAAAAGGATGTAAGATGTTGTTCTGTATATTTTTAATTAATTCAAAACGGACCAAGTTTTACTGCACGTAGCATCTAGCAGAGCTGCCAAATAGTGCCCAGGCGATTCACACGTTAATGCGAACGCGTTCTGTACGCAAAGCAACAATCCGTGAGCTATTGAGCACACTTCGTATCACGCCTATCATATCCTAGCTTTCGCATACAGCACCTAGAGCTGTGACCTTGAACTCTCCTTCTTACGTAGATGCTTCCTACGCGATACGAAAGACGTACAAGAGAAAATGGGACAAAATTGGGATAAAACTAAAGGAATTTTCCCAGTTCTAAAAAGAACTATTCAACACAAGAAGATTAATTCGCAGATTACAACAATTCTGAGAAAACACATTCGCTAAAAAAGCGGAATTAATTACATTGAAAACCCTCAGGGACGCCTTTGAATTATTGACCATGAAATCTCTGAATTGACATTTCATAGGGACTTTTAGTTAGTTATTTACATGGTAATTTCTTAAATACCAACTTATAGAAATTTTATTCGCTATTAAACATAAATAATCTGATCACGTGGGTTTAGGAATTAAATGAAAGCCCTGTATTTGTAGCCATAGTCTACGAAAACACGACTATCAACACCATCGATCGGATAGTTTTTTGTTGGAACCAGTTCGACCAGAAAACCATTATCCGATCAATTGACCAGTGGCGTCGGACGCTACAAGCTGTCTTAAAAAATGTTTTATTAACATTTGAAATAGAAAATAATGGGTGTTATTTTATCGGTCACCAGTTTAATGTGGTTTTGATTGTCAAATAATTAATACAGTTCTAAGAATGATAGATCTGTCACCAACTTAATAACATCAAACTATTCCAAAACGATTATCTATAAATTTGTGTACAATCACCCGAAAACGTAATTGGTCATCAAAAGTAGATTTGTTTTCAGAATGATTAATTTGTCACCAAGTTATTAACACCAAACTATTCCAAAACGATTATCTATAAATTTATATATTTACATTCACCCGAAAACGTAATTAGTCATCAAATAAGTAGATTCGTTAAAAGAATGTTAGATCTATCATCAACTACTTGTTATATAAATACACTAGAGGATAGCCCCTGGATGCAACAAATAGTTTTAATTCGAGTGCAGCTCGAGATATTTCTTGTGAAACATACGGGTAACGTAACAACCTAAAAATATTCTTGGGAAACTAACTGGTCCTTCTGGGCAGACCTTATGCCATGCACCTACACGTGTTCAAATAGAAAAACGTAATTGTGACAAAACTGGTCCTCCTGGCAGACCTTATGCCATCTACACGTGTTCAAATAGACAAAAGTAATTGTGACAAGACTGGTCCTCCTGGGCAGACCTAATTCCATGTACACATATATTTAAAAATACATAATTAAGTAAAATAATATGAAAAAAATAGCAAAAAGTGTGATAGGGTTCTGAAACATTTTATTTCGTGACATATCGATTATTTTGAGAACATAGTTAATAATCCGCACAGAGAACAGATTAATTAGACATAAGTTACGGCGATTATTCGTTTATTTTGGATAAGAAATTATATAAATTTGTATATTATATTTGGAGACACTAAAATAATAAAATGAATAAAAAATTATTTCTGGGATTGAATTTCATAATCAGAGGATTTCGTTTGATGACAAATATTTATTACGGTCACAAAAAAATTAGTCCCAAAAATATTATCATTTCACATCAAATCCATTTTGATCCTACTTTCATAACTCCTTTTTATGTCTACTTAAAAAATAAGTTAAAAATAAATCTTAAATGCTGCATGGATTTGATATCCGGTTTTATAAAAGACTTAACAATAGATACCTAAAACTGTTAACAGTCAAACAATGATGATTATTATTTTTTATTTCTATTTTAACTTTGAAACGTCTTTGATACATCAAAGCGACTTAAAACAATAATTTTAACATTATTGGATGGATACATATTTTGGAGCCTCTATGTCCTTTTGAAAGGTCGTAGAATTCTACGACCTTTGGAAAAATTTACGTAAATTTGACGGTGATATCATACCGTAGCCCGCTTTACGCGTTGCTTAGCAACCGATCATTGAAGCGTGATTAGTCACGCGTAAATTTCACGGTGATATCATTAGTGACGTCACCGGAAAAATAGTATAATGATGGTAGATTTTGTAATTTAAGATTAGTTTTAATCGTCTCCGGATGATGCCAACTTGGTTGGCGAAACGCGCGTCGAGCGAAGTGAAAGTGTTTTGGTGTTTGTGGAAACTACTCCGAGTGTTACAGGTATTTATAAATCTAAATTGACTTATAAATATTCAAATACGTTGAAAAATAGTTTGACACACATGTCAAATTTGTTGAGTTAACATTGAGTTAGCACCCTTGTTATCTATTTGTCATTTGAAACCTGGGGTCCTTATTAGTCAGTATTCGTTTAAGAATATTTTGGGATATCCTGGTTAAAAATGTCCTGGATACCTAACTACACCAATTTCTCTCAGGCGAGTCTAAACGCTTTTGTTTATGAAAGGTTAAGTATAAACGAAATAATTGTAACCCATTTAATGATATCAATGACGCCACAAATAC
This sequence comes from Tetropium fuscum, assembly GCA_964058915.1. Classification (NCBI taxonomy): domain Eukaryota; kingdom Metazoa; phylum Arthropoda; class Insecta; order Coleoptera; family Cerambycidae; genus Tetropium; species Tetropium fuscum. Next base: position 92,426 of record CAXKVY010001298.1, on the reverse strand, counting down.
AGTTGAAATAAAAAATCAATAAGATACTATACCCGTGTGAGTTAATTGAAACACATTAAAAGAGCCTTGAGCCGCTGACTGAATAGAAGAAATCGTATAATTCCTTCACTCAACGCTGGAACGAAATGCCACTTAATTCATCATGAGGGCACAATAAACGTAACTAAATATCTGTAGCATAGATGTATTATATGAAATTAATTCCTACGCATAAATACGCCAGAAGATACGGTTTAAGAGGTCCCACGAACTAAACTAATTTCAATATATCGCAGATAGCAAACCTCGGGTTATTAACCTTTGGTTTTGAATACAACCGTAACGCTACCAACCGTGGTCAGGGGGTGGTCATTTTGGATTTATTTATTCACGACAAAATTATTACGATTGCCACGAATTTAGCTGGTTTAGGAATAAGGTAATGAATGGTAACTTAACCGTAAGTTGGTATTGCCACGTGATATTTTTTTAAATTAATAAAGCGCGACAAATTTTTGGCATTTCTTTCTAAATTTGATTCACAGATATGCAATTTGGTTCATATAAATACGCAATTTCATTCGTATAGATACGTAATTTGATTCATATAGACATGCAATTTGATTCGTGTATAGATATGAAGTTTGATCCATAGGCAATTTGAGTTATATGCAATTTTAATTCCAAGTTAACTGTTATGATTAAACAGTGGAAATAAACTTATATATTAGTATTTTTTAAAATTTTTCTTTCAGCAAAGTTACAGAAAGTGCCGAGAGTAGTTCGATACCCAGTATAGTTGGGAACCATCTGACTTGGTTGCGCAACGGTCAGTGGCGTCCACAGGTAATTAGGACGGTATCCACCGAAGTTAGTAATTTTGGTTAGTAATGGATGTTATGCTAATGTATGCTAATAAATGCCGGAGTCGCCGGTCGGACGAAAGTAATTAAATAGGTAATTAAAAGCTTGTGTGATTTTATAGATAATGGTACGGAACCGTTCGTGCGCGAGTCCGACTCGCACTTGTTATTATATAAAGCTGAGCCAGCTTAGGCAAACTTTTATTGTACACATTTGACGCTGTTGAGTATACTCTGGAGGGTAATAATGTAAATAACTATTATATTTATGGACGGAATTGTTTTTGTAGATAATTTAATTTTGGATCGCCTATTTTTAAAGTAAAGTTGAAAACGCCTGATTGTGCAGACTCTTTTTTTTAAGGCGACAGAAGCAGGGGACCTCGTTGGAGGGGTTAAAGATAATATCTCATGAATAATCCTAAAAAAACATTATAATTAGTACGAAAAAAAATCCACAGAATTCACTAACTTATTACATTTCTTCGGACATTTCTTAGACTAGGCGCTTGGTCTATAATAACACCAACGCCGCCACGCAAACGTAGTATTTTAATAAGTCGAATCGTATACAATCGAGAGAATAAGAAAGTTATATATACCATTAGGTACATATAAATGTAACCGTTGATCAATACATGAAAAGAATGCAATATATACTTTTCTCACTTAGTCGCGATGAAGGGTACAAATATTAATTAGACGACGATAACTTCGGCAACATTGTCCATACTAATTATTAAAGAACTTCCGGCCATGTCTTATAAAACCGACAATTCACTGTAGATTCTTCGAGGTTCTTAAAATGTAGGTCAGTGAACCCGACATCTCTTAAAACTACTACCGGCAGGTCTCGGATAAAGAGCCTAAAGATTATATCAAAGAATTTAGATATAAAATTAATGATCATATCAAAGAATATACCTACCAGCAACATTATTTAAATAATTTAATATTAATAAATTTAAGTAGCAACTCCGACAAACTGTATAAAATTATATTATTACAACTGCGTATTAGGAGGATATAAAGGGTGATTCAGATTCTAAAAATGTTCTTATATATTTTCTCCACTATGGACGAATTTAGAAGAATTAGATTTGGCGGAGAACTTGCACTAATAAAATGACAGCTTGTGACAGTTTTTATAACCCTAAGATATTGTTACAAGGGGAAATAAAATTTAGAGATCCCGCGAGACACGAAACGTTTCGTCTCGAAGCCGTTTTGTCTCGTATCGACAGCATTTTGCCTCGACTTTCGATACGCCACGAGATAAAATCCTTCGAGACAAGGCAAGACGAGACATCTCGAAATATTTTAGTGACCTAAAACGCTTCAATCGAATAATAGCATTCAAATTTTAAAAATTATTGTTTTTGGATTTCCTAATTAACAAAAAACAGCATCATGGGGTATGACCTGGTAATACGTGCCTATATATTATTAATTGTTGGTGGGTCACTTATTTTTGTGGTGTTTTGAAAGAAACTGGGTAGATTTTTTAATGGTTCTTCAATAAAAAGAATTTATGATTGTTTCTCTTCCCTAATTTTTTTTGTCCATACAGGGTGGCTGGCATTGCATGGACCGGATTCTGGGTGACTTTACCGGATGCCGGGTGATAGAACTCGATACATTTTTTTTTTTAATAATTTTTTTTATTATTGACCGGGTAAAGATAAAAATTTGAAAATTGGCACAAATATTTTTTACTTGTGCTGCTTTTTTGTATAAAATCTTGGAAAAAAATAATTAGAACCCTGTAATTGTGGGGGTCTGGCCCGTTTCTCCCTTCCAAATATTTTCAACGTACGCCTATGGCATGGTCTTGAAACTACGTTCGTTTTATAGTAAATGTGATGTGCAAACTTTTGTCACTTGTCATTTTTTTCAGTAAAAAATATTTTATTAATTTCAGGAATTCAATTTGAAGACTATTTTGAGTTGATTTACGGTAAAAGTTGTTGACATTGACTAAGAAAATGTAAAATATATAAAAAAATGAGCTTTAAAGATGTCAGTAAAATCTAATTTCTTCCAAGATTAAGTTTTGCAAATTAAAAAAAAAATACGGAAAAGCGCCAATTTCTATAAAACGTTATTTTAGACCGGGAGGTCGTGACAGATTTTCGGACGTGATTTTACCCAGTATGCCTTTTGGAGGGTATTATGATATGCATATGCTGATGATAATAAATTATAAATTAAAGAGTCATCCCGGGTTCTTCATATATTTTCTTCATATATTATCTTCTTCATATATATTATCTTCATTTTACGTGGCTATTGTCATTACCACTTAATCACATAAAACATATAAAAAATCAGAACTACCTCATCTGATGCAAGGGATAATGTTCCAATTCCATAGACTAGAACCGCTCCAAGCCTCAAAACTGTACCAAATTTTGAACAAATATCAAAATATTCCACAGGTATCTTCAGTACTTCAAATTCTCCGACAAATTTCTTATTAATTGCTTTTTATATTAATTTTAATTAATATTAATTGTTTAGCAAGATATTATTTTCTAAAGAAAATCACTGCAAATGTATTAAAATAACAAGCGAAACACGACGCCATTGAAACGTATTACTACTCTATACTCTTTACATCTTTAAAGCTGGCGGTTACGTCATAGATATAAATCATACGAATCAAATCAGTATTGCACTAGTCAAATGCGCGTTGAAACAACTCGTCCTGATGTATACAAACTTTACTCATTCCTCGATGAGAAACGTAAACATAATATATAACCTACAATTTGAATGTTAAAATCGTGAAAACTAGAGACAGGAGACTGACCGTGGTTTAAGCAATGGGAGGTTTTCGGTCGGAAAATGGCAGCTTACTGCGGGTGCCCCTAAGTGCACTGAAAGTGACGAAAAAGTGAATTCAACTGAAAGATAACCAAATTCTGTCAGTTTTGACATGGTGCAAGGCTACTGCGGGTACGGCGTACGGCGCTAGTCAAAATAAATCGATCAGTTGATCATATTATTCCCGCTGGAGTTACGATGTACGAAATCTCTTTCTTTTTCGTACAGCAGCTTACAACAACGTTAGTCCGATATACCAACAGTCACATATATAATGTGACTTATTTTTGTTGTCTCTCTCGTTTTATAAATTTAACGAAGTACACTCGAACAGCGTATGTTGTAGATTAAGCATAGTTTAGTGACGTAATCACCAATTTCAAAGATGTAAAGAGATGAATACTGTCAGCAGCGAGTCAATTATAAACGTTGCCAAAGCGTCACTTCTATTGGCTGTTTGGAGATGGTACGTTTTGATCTCAACTGGTCCACGGACATTGTATGTTTCGAAGCCAAACCTAATATTTGATGGCAAATTACTAAAATTATTATGGGATATTGTATGTTTCGAAGCTGTATGAATATATACTTGTATTCGCTTTAAACTTATATGTACATAAAACATTTTCTCGAAATTTCCATAAGGAGATTGTACGTTTTGAAACTAGGCCCCTCACTTGTATTGTAACTCTCTATATATTGGAGAAGACAAGAACAATGCCATCATGACTTTATTTGACAACACGACTGTTTCACCAGCGAAGAGACTGATGGTTTAATCGAATAATAACCAATCAGTGAATTAATTTGAAAAGGATGCATAGGTTGCGTTGCATAGGTATAATTTTTTTGTGAGGAAACTATAAATTTTGCAAAGAACACGCAAGAGACGAAAATATTGCAGATTCAGGCTGAGGCCATCATTTACTCGTGTAAAGAAATGTCGAGGCTTCAAAAATTTCCGATGAAAACATATTATAGAGGTTGTTTTTTTTTACCTCCCTGTGAAAATATATCAGGGTTACAAAAACTCTCGAAATGTCATTTTGTCCGCCAAATTTCAATCGTCGATATTCTTCCATAGTGGACAAAAATAAACATATTTTACCACAACTTTAGAAGGCTGTAACTTGGAGAGGAAGGGATTTTTGAAAAAAATATAGACTCCCATAAGTTTTGCTGAAAATTCACTTCTTAAAATATCCCGCATCAATTTAGAAACGCCCTGTATATCTAAGAAGTCGAGCGCAATCTCGCCTGAAATTTTTATAAAATCCAGACAATTTGCGAATAGCATAGTTTTCGCCATTCAATTATTTCGACACCTAAATAATATATCGATTAGTTTTATTTATTAAATTAACGTTTGTGGTTAACCACTGTGATATTTTACAATAGTAATAGGTACTACAATATTGCCGTCGGTAGTTAAAAGGCGGCAAGTGATTTTTTTTCAATTTTGAGATTTTTGCATTTTTAGACTAAAGTGATGTGATACTCCTAAATAAAATCCAAAAATTTGTTTGATAAAAAATACGATTTTTGAAATTTTAAAAAAGCGGCAAAGTGACATAAGACATAACGTCACAATTTTGGAAATAAAAAGGCCAATATTTTGAAAATATACCATTTACTTTTTAAAAATGTTTGCCTAATAATGCATATTTTGTAGTAGATTGTTTACTAAAATATTTATAACAAATATTCGACTAAGAATTAGACTAGACGTTTGTGTTACTTTTTTTGTGATATTTTTAACGGTTTCGCATCCCACCAAGTAAACGCTTTGCCCCTTAAACGAAATAGTTCAACTAACTTTTTCTTTCAAATCATAAATTTTAGAATTTTGCCATAAGGGGGAAGCGGGGGGAAGTGACTTACTTGCTAAAAAATAAGCATTAAATTTATATTATTATAAGTATAAATATAGCTATTGACTAAAAGTTTTTTTATCAAATTGTTTTACATGTTTGTAATTATATTCTATTAAAAATTCCTTCAATTAAAAAATATAGTTTCGGTTACAAAAAAAAATAGATCCTATTAATTTGTGCCATAATATAATACCTTTTATAATATTATTAATTGCTAATATCGATTTTTTTGTTTTTTTATTTAATTTAGTTAGGGTGACTACGCTAGTAAGCCGGCCACTGCCAGTAGTCGGCCATTTTCGACTTTTTTATAAAATAATTTGAATTAGGCGCCAATTTTCAACAGTTTCTTATTTTACCATCAATCTATCAGGTTTACACTTTATAAATATCAATACTTCTTTCTCTGACATCACACTTCTGTCCTGTATTTCCCGCGCAAAGTGTACTGGTTTTCCAGTCTGCTCTTCAAGTTCGTTGTCAAATAAATGTTGTGAAACATCAAGTGTGATAGTTATCGAAGTTATATTTTATTTTTAAGCATTGTGTTTTTCGTAATTCATTTTTTGGTTAGTATATACCTTCAAATTACTTGCATATTTAAGGCATGGCAGTTTTTTCTAGTATTTAATTTAAAAAGTGTGTGGCCGGTGATTGGAATAATATTTTACTGAGATGTCTAGTAGTCGGCCCATATGGCCGACTACTGGCTTAGAATCCAATTTTTATGTTTGTCTTTGTTTAAGTAATATAAACCACCATTGAATTTATCCTTATTTCATAAGTTGGTTTGGAATCTTGCGTTTTTTGCTACCAGGAGTCGGCCGCGGATTTATTGCACGTAAAATATAATATAGGAGGCTGCAGTTGCTTGCCGACTACTGGAGCAAGCACCAAATAAAACTTTAGCCAGTTGTCGGCCATAAGATTTTTTATCTCAATAATCACACTTTTTTGTCCAAAACCTTGTATTTTCTAACTTCTAGACAATTCCAAATCGCCCAAAAAGAGAATCTCATCAATATTCTGATGAAAGCTTGCAAAAAACGTTAGAGAATGTCAGAAATGGGGCGAAAATAAGGGAAACATGTAGAACTTATGGGATTCCTCGTGCCACACTACAGGACCGTCTGCAGGAACGAGTTTCAAATAAACCTCGACAAATGGGACCAGATCCATATTTAAGCCTAGACAATGAGAATAAAATAGTTCAATGGATACTCTAATTGGCTAAATGAATAGAAAGAAATATAATTGCCTAGAAATATAATAATAGAAATATAGAAAAATGCTTAGAAATATAAATTTCAGTAGTGTATCTGAATTATATATGTGTAAAGATAATGCATAAAATAGCTGATGATGTGCACGCACTGAATTCTTGCCCCGACTATACCTTTGCTGTGTTATTATTAGTATACTTTATACTGATATCTAAATACTTTGTAGGTAGGTACTTTAACAATTAGTATTGCCTATTGTAACCTTATTTTATCTTTTTTATATTGTTTATTACATCGAATATATTTTTGTTATTTGTTGTACTTTTATTTTGAACATCTGTGACCTATTTTGAACCATGAGATTTTATCGTCGTCTAATGGCAAAAAATGTTTAAGTACGGGACTGGTTAAAAATACAGCTATTTTACGCGGCCGACTACTGGTATATGCCTGGCCGATAACTGAATTATGGGCGGCCGACTACTAGCAAAATTGCACCTTATTGATATAAAAAATTATCAAAATTCAAATATCAACACAAATATTTTTTATTACTGTTCATATAATAGCCAAATATGTGAGTTCAAGAATGATTACTAGCAATTTCACCAAAGTCGAAAACAATAGAAATTATTGAATATTAAAGTTAAAATTATTTGAAAAGGGCCGACTACTATACTCTATCCAACGAGAGAATGGACTTGCTTTGCGCATCGGCGACTAAAGAGGAGGGGCTCTGTAACGAGCTACGCAGGACCGTCATTCGATGAAATAAATTCGTAAGTAGGTGAAATAAATTTTATTTTGAAAACATGAAAACATTTTATTTATTTAACATAAATTTTTTATAAATGTATGAGCGTTATGAAAGTAATATAAACCCTAAATATTCCTAAAATAGACATTTTATGATTTTTTTTTTTTTTTTTTTTTTTTAATATTTAGCTACAACAATAGTACATTGTTTCATATAATTATAAATTTAAATTAGTCTGTATCGCTGCTATCAGAATCACTTTGACCATTTACGTGAATTATTAGTGGTGGGATTTCAATTTTTTTCACTGTAGTTTTTCCAATGCCCGTTTGTTTGGTTAGTGTTAAAACTGTCTCTTCGTACGACATTTGCGGATTGTCTTCCTTTAATTTCTTATATAAATTTATTATAATTATTTTTTGACTTTGATGCACGACCTAAAATTAAAAACAAAAATAAATCATTGACCACGGTTACTGGTGGTGAATAGTCCTATGCGTATTAAATAAAACATATTTATTATTATATTTCTTTACCTGGCCTCTTTTATTCTTCTTAATTGGCGATAATGGTGGATTTATCTCGTCTCTGGCTGCTGCCATTCTTATAATAGATTTAAAACTCATTTCACAACCGTAAACAACACAAGTAAAATAACCGTACTTGCGAGACTACAAATACAAACTGTGAATAGGTAGGCAGTAGTAGGTACTTTATATAATTAGGTACCAGGTAGGTATCGGACCCAGGCGCCGGCCCTGGCTACCTGCTGAGCCAATTAAGACGTTGAGGGCGTTGAACTAATGTTCTAAGGGGCGGAGATCTGACCAAAACAGACGAATTTTCGCTCGAGTGCAAGTCCATTCTCTCGTTGGATACAGTATAGCACGATCACCCTACCTAGTTAAGTAAATATAGTAGGTATTGATTGCTAATCATCATTTTTAGTTTTTTGTTTTTGTTAAAAATGTATTAACAATTATTTTTAATGCGTGTATTTTTTTGTTTCTTTTAAATAATAGCACAAAATTTATGTAAATACTATTAAATATGTTTTACTATAATTTTTCGAATTTATTTGTAATGAAAATGAAAATAAATTACTTGTATTTATGGCAGAAAAGGGTTTTATTATTTTAAGCGTACTTTATTTAGGATCAGAAAAAAATATAAATACATAAAAAAAAAGAAAATCTTGCACTTATTTTTTAATTTTGATACTTACAATTAATTAATAATATGACGGCCAGGAATGTAAAAACATTTTTCGGTTGAGAAGACAGCCTTCGCGACGTCTTCTCCTACTTAAAATCGAAAAAACAGACACCAAACAAACGCCACATCCGAAAATTTTTGGGGTGGCACATCTTAATTTGCCATATTTTCGTATCCGTATCCGTAAGTAAAACAACAAGAAAAACCTTCCCTCTAGCCATGAAAGAGCCGCAGGTAAACAAAACGTGCATGAGAACATAAACTGATTAACATCGTAAATTTTTTTGCAGTTTTTCGCAAAACTATGGTATTGTCACTTGCCACCTTTTAACTTCTGACGGCTGAATACTAAGTTATCTTTCCGGTCTATAATTTTGACATATTTATAGAGGAATAAAAAACGATACAAGAAGTAACAACAAATTTGTTTAGAAACAATATTTTATACAATTTAGTCCCTACTAGATTTTTTATACCTATTAAAGTGCGTTATATACCTCCTAACTTACAGCTACCTTCTATTTCACTACGCGATTTGCTAAAGCCTGCGCGCTGGAGAAACCAAGTTTTTCAGCAACTAGCAACTGGTGAGTACCATTAACACATTTATTATAGGTAGGAAATAAAATTACCTTAGATCGTTCTTAGATACAAAATGGGTTCAAATATGTTTCAAATAAGTTATAATTAAATTTGCATACTCTGGTAACCTTTTGATTGACACATCTAATAATAATATAATTTAAGAAAATAGGCCCTGATGTCCTGATAGGTAATAGGTACCTCTACCACATTCTCTTTAAAAGAAAGATCAAAAACATTGAAAGGTGTAACACGAGGTTTATAACCTATCTCAAATTGGAGTTCAATGTACTCTTCAGAAAAGCATGAAATAGGCATGGCTGAATCAATAATTCAGAACCTTTTAATATTCAAGTAGTGTTGATGAGGTGTTTTACAGACTAGAATTAATTATTATAATGGAAATTTGAATAGTCTACTCATACCCACTATGGATAATCCCAGTAATCACGTATAATTTCACTAATTTAATATAATCCCCGCACAATTTCTCACAACTTTAATTAAGGACAGAACCGCATTAATCTCGGCTCGGCACAAAAAACAATTGCCTCGCGTTCGCGTTACTTTAGTCTTTAGACACATTAATTACGAACTTAATTTCTAATAGGAAGCTTTGCGAGCATGACGGCAACGACGTACTGGTTCGTGGAGTTTACGCCGAGTCCCAGCGACAGATGAATAGCAAGAGCAAGCTTTACAAACTACGTCACAACTTCCGGCTTCACGAGGGCGGTTTTAGACCAGAGTCTGTCCTCTTCGATTTCCAATACTAGACACCCACCCACACGTAAACATATGGCCTATCAGGAAGGCTTGTACTTCATGCAACAACGTTTATAAAATACATCAGAAAAATCTCGGCTGTCCACTGCCCAGACTACACAGTTCTCTTATTAATGTTACTATTATGTTTTCAGTCACGCAAGCAAAATAAATATAAACAAAACTAACGAAGCCTGGCCATGCCGATTGCCGCGGCATGATTTTGTTATTATTAGAGGTAATATAAGCAGGAAAAAACGTCGAGTCGACGAAGTAACGTCTACATTTTATTAAATATTGTCGGTGCTCTTTGCTTATAGAATGCGTTAAGCAAATAAACAAGTCGAGGCTGATAATTGAACTAGAACAGGTGGATTCGTGGTTGAACTGTGTCTACAAAAGCGGCATTTAATTTTTAAAGGGCTGGAAAACTATTTAAACTATGCCCTGTCATTACGCAATCATATGTTTTCAAGCACATACCTAATCAGAAAATGGGCGGGGTTGTTAATATTGAAAAAATAGAGAAAAATTAACACTAAAACTTCAAGATTACCTACCGTAACTTTATAGTTAATTTTTCTATTGGGTGTAGAGTTATCCATACGCACGGCCATAATTAATATTATCACAGATGAGTTAAAATAGGGGTGTGTCTGTAGTTCTAGGTATTAAATGTCATGGCACACTAGGAAGAGGTCATTTCACGGCACTTGTTTCTATTTTTTAGGGCCTAGGAAGTTGACAGAGCCCTGTTTACCGGACTACCGGCACTTGTATCAACCGCAACTAAAGATTTCATTCGCCACTCCCCTTGTCAGCCGGACACCATCTTGGTTATCTGCTGTGCTGGTGCTGTCAGTCGTTCAACGACACGCCACTAGAGCTCGGCGCACGCTCCGCGATAATTCGCATATCCTCCTCGCTGCAATCAAGCGAACCTACCCATCCGCGTATACTGATAAACACCAAAAACGTAAAAACTGCAAGGAATTATTGGCGAAGATAGTTTAGCAACCACTTTTATCACCATAGCTACCTAGCTGATTACAAAAAATGGTGAACTAATCGCAAGGACTACGTTATTTACAGCATACCTGCACAAATTGTTTTGATTCATTGACTCTCGTCTCCAGTCTCCGTAACAGAGACGGCGCCAGTGGGTTTAATTCTTGCTCGTGGGTAAAAATTGAGGAACAAGCTATTTAACCTAATTTTATTTAATTTTCAAAAATCTATTATTATGGTCTCATGTTTTATAGTCCACATTATATAGGGTAGACTGGGTACGGTTGAAACGGTGGACGGTTGAAACAAAGCGAATATCACGTGAACAGTGCGGGATAGGGCTGTAGGACACAGAAGACATTTTTCGTAATTTTCGCTCTGCTCCCTTCCCCCTATGAGAACATTGAATGTTACAGACGTCTGTTGTAGGAAAATTTAATGTACTTTCATGCGGTATAAAGGTTTTTCTTGATAACATGTATATTTTCGAGTTGTAGGGCGTTTTTGATATTTTTGACGTCTTCCTAGAACGGCCAAAAAATCTCTACTTTGGCTATTTTCTCTACTTTGATTTTTGTATGGTGGTCATCTTCGAAAAACGCCTATATATACTAGATACCTACCTATTTATATAAAGTCAAAACTTGAAAAAAGTGGGAAAATTTTGAGGTTTTTTGCGATTTTCGATTGAATTTTGGATTCAGTGCCCCAAAAAACATGGAATCGTTGAGGAAAAAAACTTTGTTACGCAATTTTGTTACGAAAACGGATATAGACCGATAGCCATTTTGTTTAAACACCGATTGACTGGATTAAAGAGAAAATCATATCCGAAATAGAATCAGCATTTATTACATAGGCATTTCAGATGATTTTAGTAACGAAGACAAGGAAGAAACAGAGAGAGAGAGAGAGAGAAAGAGAGAGACCCTAGCAAACTTTTTCATACCTATAATGCAAAGTCTACCTAATAATAATAATATCTATAAAAAATTAGCCCCAAGAGAATAAGAAAAAACAGAAGATAAATATAACGAAGGCTATGGTCAATTCTTGACCATTACTAACTATTCATTTATTGTCAGCTTAAATAATTTCTTATCATTATTATACATTTTATTGTGTGCAATAATACTATTATCTGTGTGCAAGATCTGTTAAGACATCTGGTGTTAACAACAATTAACAACAATATGAATTATTTTTATCATGTATTTAATTACAATCATTTCTATGTATTAAATTGCAAGAATCAGTAAGTATTACGTGGTAAGTTTATTATTACGGACTAAAAATGTTGGGCTGGGCAGGACTCGAACACACGATTCGCGGTATATGGTTGTCAGTTGTCACACCGTCACTGCATGGCGTCAAATTGTCTAGGCTCGTTTTGAAGTAATTTTGAGGTAAAAAACATTTTATTTTTTTGTAACTCCAAGGTAGTAAGTATATATTTTGTTAGTTTCTTCCTGCAAAATTATTATAAGACGTAAGACGTAAATCTCGTGACCGTTAAAATGCAAGACTTAGCCGCTGGGCGTGCGCGATCGTTCACTGGCTCCCCACCCAGCAGCTGCACGGTCTACTTTTTGTAAAATATAACCTGTCATAAATGCGGCAGTCCTCTATGAAACCATAACGACCTGCAACTCATATTTATATAACTATTATAGTTTCCCACGCCTTAACTGTAATTTGATGTGACAAAACGAACGAAAACTATAGCAATATCGTGTTTGTTTAAATTGAACATACTAAACTTAACCTTGCGTGGGTGTATACAGCTGAGTAATCGCTTTACTCTTGACACATATACACCCGTATAATATGCATATGTATATCTTATTTTCAGATTTAACTAGACGGTTATACACGGTCTACGAGAATGGTCCATATTTCAGGAATAGCTAGCTTCCTTGGATGAAAATAAGGTGACTTCAGTCAATTTAGTTGCTTTCTTTTAATTCATGTTTTTACGATAATTTATTAAATTGATATTTTACTAAAATTTTGGAAAACCCGTTTTTTTTTCGATATAGGTAAATACGAATATCTATTTCTTCTTAGCGTTAAATCGTTGTTTTTATAGGGGACCGAATAGAAAAATTAGTACTGATGCTAGTCGCATACTGGCCAAAACAAAGCAATTTATTTATACAATGATAATGATGTATTAGTAATAATTAAAAAAAAAGGTACAGATATGTACAGTGAGCAGCTGAGAGTAAATCATTTTATTTACTTCATGTAATGGTGGCCCTAATTTTTGAAGTAATGTTTAGATAGACGCCTGTGAATTTATTAATTTGATATGTCAAATGTGGCTTCCTGGTAAGTTTATTTCCATTTCATAATATTAAACTAAACCATGGTGAAGCTTACAGATGTGGAAAAGACACGCATAGTATAGTAGCATAAATTATTTTAATGCTGGGTGGTCTTTAAGTGCTATTTCCAACCTTTTTCAAATTAGCAAAAGTTGCATATTTAATTAAATTGAAAGGAAAATGGTTGCAAAGTGAGCAGTTTGCATGTCATCATGGGGGAGCAGCTGCAAGGAGAAGCACTTTGATTCAAGATCAAAAAATTATAAATTGGTTAAGATACAGCTGCAACAGCTTGTCATTGTACGCAGTTTGCTGCTTCTTTGTGGACAGCTAGACGACGAATTAAACAGAGCGATATAAGTAATTATGCAGCTGCAAGCCTTGGTTGTCTGACTGCAATAAAGAAGCAAGGCTGCTCCTTCCCATTTTCTCCAACGAAAACGCAATCCACGATGGGCCGCTTCGTGTGTGTATAGGCCAAGAAATTCGCGGTACAAAGAACGATATATCACGCCAGGTAATAGTAGAGGTCGTTTTTCTATTAATACGTGGGCTTAGATACGCGCGGCCAGTCTAGGAGTCTGCTGGCATATGGAAGAAAGACTAAATGACGGACACATGTCTGACAAATGTAGACATTTAGTCAGACATTTGTGACAAAACATTATGCAGCAATTTTATCCAGACAATTTTACCCTTCAACAGCACAATTGCCCAATTCACAACTGCAGATTAATGACGGCCTGGTTCCTAGAGAACAACATTCAAGTTTTGCCTTGTTCATCCAGAAGTCCCGATCTCAATCCAATTGAAAACGTTTGGGGATAATTGGCCAAGGAAATTCATGTTAGAAATTTTCGCCCCCAAAACAGGAAAGAACTTTTGTTAGACGTTGAGAACGCTTGGGAAAATGTGGAACAGTAATCTGTATATTACTGTCCAACGTTGGCTCATTCTATGCCAAAACCGTTGGAAGCAGTAGGTAATTGCTAGCAATGGAGTACCTATTAAATATTGATCTTAAAATAAAGTGTCTTCTTCATGTGTATCTTGTATGTGTAGCGTGTATCTTCAACCGTTCAAATATTTTCTCGATGCTGAAATTTTCACCTCAGTTTTAAACAATTTGACAAATTCTCTATTAAAAAACGGCTTTTTTGCACATATTGCTGAAATCTAAAAATTGTTGAAATCTACAATGAGGCTTTCGAGTGTGCGATTTTAAAAAAAAATTTAAACACAAAACAAAAAATTTAAGTTCATTTATATACGATAATTGAAAATAATGGGAAATAATTTTTTCTATTCCTTTTTGCAAATACGAATTTAATTGAGCCCGCCGGATTTGCATCCGCAAGGCCATTCCCCACATTGTACATATTAAAAAAAATTTATATATCTTCAAGTACACAGTACATGATCGAATTTCAGGGTGCTGTTTCCCAACTACATTGCGGTTTCTCCGAGACATACAATAACGTAAATAAAATAAAGCAGATATAGGTATCACTTACCAGTATAATGCGTGGAGTCCAATAGTTAGAGTAGGAGTAACTGTAAACAAACACAAATATCAGAATTTGAAATAATGCTATATAATATTTATTATCGATGATAAAAGTGTGGATCAAGAAGTGTGTAAGTGAGCATATTTGGATCAATATTGACTGCTGACTGGAAATATACCTGTGAAATCAAAAATCATGATCGATAACCTATATTCATAGTTCTTCTTCTAACGGCCCCCTTTTCAAAAGGTAAAATATTAGTCACAGTTTATGCTGGCGTGACGGGGAGAAGAGATTTGTAAAAGACGCACTTCCTATTTTTAAGTCAGGTAAATAAATATAATCAATTTTCATTCATTAGAAACACCTTATGAGATTTTTTTTTTCTGATCTAAATCGTGTGATTGTCATGACCATATTATTATGAATGTTGTAAATTTTGAGAACTGGTTAAAGACTCTTAAATCCTAATCTGCCAACAAACGGCGTGCTTGTGTTAGACAATGGGTCTTATCACAATGTTATTGATGAGAACGAACCAACAAGTTCTTCACAAAAAGATGCCACATTGCCTTTTTAAATAAAAAACCTATTCCGCATGACTCTGAACGAAAACAAAACCAGAATTATATAAATTGGTAAAAGAAAATAAAACAAAACATCCGGATTACCACATCACAAAAATAACATAGACATGATTGCCTCCTTATAGTCCTGAAATCAACCCTATTGAAAATACATGGAGTATAGTCAAGCGGTGGGTGGCCAATGTCACTTGCCACCTTGCTAATGCCAAATTGGCTGATGTAGGAGCAAAATATTTTGAGTTGATTTTAACCATATATGGCAAAAATGTCCGCCATATGAATACTGATTTTGACAAACAATTCGTTATCAGCAACCTCAATTCAACCACCGACTTTGAGTTGATCTTTACCGTAAATGGTAAAAAGGCCGCCATCTTTAAGCCGCCACATTGAATATTTATTTTGATAAAACATTCGTGGTATAAATACGGTTACAAACCTAATTTCCTACTCGGTCATGGCTGTTACGCCCCCTAGTGGCTATTTTAGAAAATAAAAAATATTTTCCAGCAATATGTCACGGTCACTTTATAGATATTTTCCCCCAAACTTGTGCGGTGATTGGTTTCTCAGATATGGCCGGCCCCCATATTCTTAATTGCCCACCCTGTAGTATTGAATTTTCTATTAAATGTTAATGATTAGGAATCTTACAACATACAAATCAATACTCATAATAGATTAATTTAATATAAATTGCCTAGAAGATGAATCCCCGCAGACAATTCTCGTCATTTAGCAAAAACGGTTTTATCATCATCCGTTGAACTGTAAAATCCACCAGGCCATTAACGACCAAATAAAATATCGGGAGGGGAAGCTCTTATCAAAAAAACCCCAGATCATTCACCAGGTTACATTAGCATCCATCCGACTTGGAGGGGCTAAGGAAGTAGACGCCCTTAACTTTTAACACGGCCTTTCTAGTGTGCTATTTTTTGTCAGACAACTGATGAGACTCTCCCTACCCCTAGGTCGAGCGTCGGCAGTTGCAGACAGATAGCTTCTTTGGCATGCGCCACATTCTGGCGTACTCCCATCCAGGCCGGAGACTAGCAGGGGGTCGTAGAACCCCGTCCTATATTATTAAAAAAGTAATGACGTACCTATAACTTATATATTCTATAATAAAAAGGAAATTACAATAATTAATGGCCTTATTTTTCAAAACAAAAATAACTGGTGAAGTTGAAGTTCGAGTAAGAATTTCACAGCCATCCTCGCAATAATTTAAATGATTTTACGTGATTACACAAAAACAGTAAATAATTTAAAATCTATAAGAGTTAGGTATAGGGAACTATCGTATAGTACAGAAAGATGACAGTATTGTGCACCAGACTATGGAAAAACATTCAGGGTGTTCCATTTGGAAAAACCAACTTGGATGGTTTGAAGTTAACTAAAGTCGGCGTTACATTTCCACCACCCTGTATCCAATTAAGTCACCTTGAAAGTATGGAGGGGAGGCTTAGGGCTGATTTTTCAATGTTCGGTCAAGGTAATTTTACCAACAGCTAACAGTTTACAATGTGAAAAGTGTTATACAAAATATTGATTATAATAACATTCTAAACTTCTAGATATAGTGCTTTAAACTTCTAGTTATAGTGCTTTAATCAAAAAAACGATTTTTAAAATATTTGTCTCTCTGACTGTCTGTCTGTTCCGGCTAATCTCCGTAACGGCTGGACCGATTTTGACGGGACGTTCACTGGCTGATAGCTGATGTTATAATGAGTAACTTAGGCTACTTTTATTTTAGAAAAAGAATTGGGGTTCGGCTAAAAAAAATTAAAATCAATGAAATTATGAACAAAATCCGATCCAAATAGGGGGAAGGATACATCCAATATAAACACTAATAAATAATTAATTATTAACGTAAATCTCCCGAGTAATTTTATTTGCTTCGAGTAATAATATTCGATCCTCGAGTAATAATAAAATGAACTAAAGTAGCACCCTACGCACAGGCCGCCGCACCGAAAGACGCCTCTCACGACTCAATATCACAAAGGCTGCCGCCTGTGGCGCGGGCTCAGAGCGCGCGAGCGGGCTACTGCGGATTGTTGTCTCAACGCACGCTTTAAAAATTGTTTTCTAGCAGTGAAATCATACTTTTTGTTTGCTTAGGTATCTTTTATTTTTATACCGTTTCGTTTTCTTTAATTTAAATTGTTTCGTTACATTTTCACTGTTTTCTAGCAAGGAGTGATAATTAAGACTCAATGTTTAACGTCGTTTGGTTTTCTTTCATTAAAATTTGTTCGTTGTTCGTGGTAATTAGTAAGTACGTAATACAGAATTATTAAGTTTTCGTAAATTCTGCGAACTGAAAAAACACTTTTTGGTAAATTCGCGCGGGCGAAGTCACTAGTAGACTCATAAATCTAATTCAAATAATTGCAAAATGTGTATTCCTCAACAAAAATTACTAGATATTTTCTTTCAAATAATAGCAGAATGGGTATTTCATCAATAAAAATTACTACATATTATTATATGAAGTCCCTTATACAAAAGTAAAATCGTAATGATAATTGAAATGTATAAAAAATAAAAACCAATTCCAACCTCCCCGCGACCCATGGTCTACTCGGGGTAACGCCGTACACGATGATGGATAAGTCACATATGGTGTCAAGTAAGCAAAGTTATGTTTATACTCGAACCCCCATGTGCGCTCACCATAAGGGGTGACTCCGCCACGTGGTATACACAGAATTTTCAAGATAGGGTCGCTCGGTCTTTTCGCGTCTAGACTCTAAGGGCACTCACCCCTGGTGTGTAACGACCCAGGCCGGAGTGCAGGGTCATTGGAAGCGTTGACGGATCAAATTGACCTAGCACTTATTATGAATTGTCATACGTACATTTTGAGACCGGCAGTAATAAAGGTAGATAATCAAGGGGGGTTGAGCTTCCTAAGATCGTTTTAATCTCAACCAATATGTGATCCTGATCGTACTCAGATTTTGTTAGCAAATGAGATCCAAAATGGTTACTTAATACGTTATGTGATAATGTCTATTTCTCTAGGTATATAGGTACAGGGTGTTCCTCAATGACGTGCTAATATTTCAGGATGTGAAGGTCATTTTATGGAGAAAAGTCAGCCGGTTTATTTTTTCCCTACAGGGTGTTGATTTTTTTAAATCGTTATTTTTTAATCCTCGAAAATACTTGATATTATTTTGAATGTTGACATCATAATATGTTAATAATTTTAATTAAACAAAAACATATTTAAGTTATAAAAGTTATTTTGTCGTTCCAAGTAGCGTTTTAAGTAAGTTTTAAATCGTTATTGATATATTGATGGTCCAAGGAGTGCACATGCACGGGGGGCACATGCACACCTCCCCCTTGGATACGCAAGTGGTTATTGCCCGAAAAAATATCCATTTGATGGATACTTTGTTGCATACCTGGTTTTTACAAGCTTTTATTTAACTTGCTATGTATATATGTATGTATGTACTGTTTGTAACATCGAAATATTAGACAAAAAAAATTTTCAAAGGATACCCACAATTGCCGCAATGGGAGATCGGAGCAGTATAACGTTTCTTACAGCAAGCTAAAATCGTCACTATAAAGGCGCTTTCATTCAACAAGTTGTTATGTTTTGATAGAATAGTAATAACTAATCAATTTGAACACAAAACCCATCAAAATAATACACTAAATTAAAGAATAACTGTATTCTATTTCAAGAATTATTTTTGACCCCACTTTACCACAAAACGTTCGATGGTATTAGGCAATTTAGGCTGTTAAAAATGCGGTAACAGGTGTGAAGGGATCGATATAATAAGGGTTTTTTGCTCGGGATTTTATGTCTCATATTTCGATGTTACAAACTATACTCGTATGTATATTTGTTTGGGTCAAATCTTGCAACTGAATTTTAAAGCAGTTATCCTAAACCGGTTGAGCTGAAATTTTGCATATACGTTTAGTTTGGATGACAATGCATTGCTATCTAAGTGACGTCATTCTAAATTCAATATGGCGGACCGCCCAAGATGGCGGACTAGTTATTTTTTATGCACTTCCATGATATGGGTATCAAACGAAAGGGTTTGCTAAGAAGAATACGAAAATAAAATGACGTCCCTCTAAATCCAATATGCCATACAAAAATGGCGGACTAGTTAGTTAATATAGATATCAAATGAAGAGGTTCAAGGGGAAAATCAAAATGGCGGAGTTGTAACTCGGCAAAGGTTAGAGATAGTTTGGTGGTGCTCGAACAAGTATCGTAGGGCTGACAAGGGTCCACTACTGGCGAAAAAAATTTCAGGGTAGCGGATCTAGAAGGCGATCAAAAACTTAGTTGCTCCCATCCGTCAGAAATTTTGTTATCTCGGGGTTTTTGGAACTGAATTTTAAAAGTACCTACGCCTTGGTTGGCTTCATATTTACATAAAAAATATGGGCGTATAGGAAATAAAATTTAAATATAAGTTTCTATTTCTTTCAACTCTCGGAAAAAACGGCATTTTGTAAATAACTACAAAACTGTAGCTTCTATCGAAAAAAGTTAAATGAGGAGGTTGTAGATATTAAAAAAATCTATCGAAATGCTTCATCATAATTTTCGATATTTTTCGTACGTAATCCACGTTATAGTTCTAAGTTCTAGAGAACCCGATTTTTAGCGGTATTTTCGATATAATTCGAAAAGTACGAAAAATATCGAAAATTATTATAGAAGCAATTTGATAGATTTGTTTAATATCTACAGGGTCCCTACCCGACTTAACTTTTTTCGATAGGAGCTATAGTTTTTTAGTTATTCACAAAAAACATTTTATGCAACTTTGCGAATTTTTTAGGTTAAGTTCGCCATTCAGGCGCGAAATGAAAGAAATAGAAGCTCATATTTAAATTTTATTTCCTATACGACCATATTTATCCAAGTAGGAATTTATGGCACCACTTGTCTAGAATGCTTGTAGTAACTATGACGTGTGTAATTTGGCGAGATGGGCGTCAATAGGTTGGCAACCTGTCTAGGAGAAGGAAAGCTCCAAAAGCAAACCCGAAACTGTGTTTAGTTAGGTACAATTAAGCATCAAGCTGAAATAAGTAGAGTCAAATCACTAGAAGGTCTCCTTATTGAAGAACTACACTGTACTAAATTAACAGGCAAACGACCATGCAACAATGACGCATTCAATTAAATGAACAGGTTTAGAAACATGTCCAGCGATAACTAAAAAATAAAAAATTAATTAATAGCAAAAAAACATTTTTAAAAACAAGCTTTTATTTAAATGCTCTAAAAAGAAGAAAAATAAACTTTGAATTAAACCCATCAATTCATTACATTACACAATTTATATGATATAAAAGCTTATCGCGAGATTTATCTGTGTACATAAACAAGAATACAATATGTAACTTGATATTGACATAAGACATAAGTAAGTCTAAGAAAAATATGTTTTTTATAAAATAGGTAAATCTCGCGATAAGCTTTTATTAACACGCTTTTATTAGCTTCACCTATATGTTTGTATGTAAAGGAATCTTTGAACGAGATTTTCACCTACTTAAAAACGTCAGATAAAACTGAAATTTTGCACACTTTTCAAGGACCGATGACAATACAATAATTTGATAACTTTGTCCTAATGTCCTCACCAGGATCATCAAAAACCAGGATAAAAAATGTGTTACATTGGCGCATTCGCCTCAATATATAATATACTGATCGCAGCTGTAGTAAAGTACATCCAATGTGAATTAAATAAAAGGTAAAAGTCGGTAAGTCCTCTTTAAAACAAATGCCTTTGTCTTTGAAGGAGATGCCGACAAAATGCATGGGCGGCCACTTTCTTTTGCAGACTTTTACTTTTTATGCGGTTTCAATTCAGATTGGATATACTTTAGCTATTACTTTAACCCTGTTCTTGAGATATGCAGTTTCTTATTTAGATACAAAACTCGAAACTTTTTTAAAGTTTTTTAGTTTAAAAAAACAAAAAAAAACATGCAAATACTAAAAAATCAATTATAGTTTTAAAAACTAAAAATCACGCTTTAAAGGGAAACCGAACTAAAAAGTAAAAAATAATGTTTTAACTAATCTTTATAGCTAAACATTATTTTTTACTTTTTAGTATCGTTTCTCTGTGTTTTTTTTAAGTTTTTTAAACTATAATTTATATAATATAAATTGTGTAATGTAATAAAATGATCAGTTTAATTTAATTTAAAATTTCTTTTTTTTTGAGAGCATTTAAATACAAGCTTGTTTTAAAAAATGTGTTTTTACTATTCATTTATTTATATTATATACCCTACTCAGCGAAAAGTATCATATAGAATGATACACATTTTATATAATTTGACTAGTTTTTATTTCCTAACAATTATCTTGTGGTCTACTTTAAATATGAATAATAATAAAATAGACCATGGCCTTGGATAAATAATTAAAATTATAAATTAAATTTATTTACGAAAATTAGATTGATTTGGTACACTGTTAAAAAAATTTAGTGTTTTCAAGTCCCAAGACAGGTGAAAGGCCACGTTTTACCCGCTAAATTGGTCAACTGCATTGTTCGATAAAAAAATACCGCTTGCACAGAGCGGCATTCTAAACGGCATTCATATTATGGTGTGTCTAGTGTCTATATGACCTAGCTAGATATTTCATTGAAACTTTCTCCCAATGACAAGATCAGGGTACCAGTGGGTCGTCGACCCGAGTAATATTCTCTCTAGCGGCCCGCAAATACCAGACTGTGCCTGTGGAAGGAGAGTAGACCCGGTGCGGGCCCCAGACATAATATAACGCTAGATTTCAGACTTCAGCTTAAGGAAAAAAAACTCGATTCGGAACTGTTGGTTTAGACAACTTAATGCACCGGATGGAATTAGAATGTAAAGAAGGTCACTTCCTCCATAGTATGTCACCGATATAGCTACGGTATATCCATAGCATTTTACTTATAATGACCTATTGCACCAGGGCTTAATTATTTAAACTCCCCGCACTGCCGATTAAACAGAGATTAATATACGTATAGGCGGATTTAATAATTTAAGCGGTAGTTGGAATGCCGCTGGACTTACTGGATTTAAAAACTGTACTTAAAAATGGATTTACTAAATTTGGTGTTTGAGGAAGATGAAAATGATTTATACATTTTTGAAATTATATATTTTGGGTTACCACGACAAATTTGGCAAAAAATAATTATATTGACATGCAATTAATTGACTGATAATCGACTAGAATATCCTTATGATAGGTATGTGCCAGGTTATTCATTTCCCCATAATAGACTAACCATTTTATATTATTAATAAATTCCCTATGAGGTAACTAAATAGGTTGTTCTCTGTGGGATTATCTTCCGTAGTCTTTGGGATTTAAGTAAATTATAGAATTGCGTTTACGAGAAGTCCTGTAAGGTCTGCTAATCGACAAACCCTTATTCTAGGAATATCTAAGGGAAGCTTAGATCGAATTCTTCATAGGGATTTAAAATTTCATCCCTATAAATACCAAATGGCACAGCACCTTAGCAATCAAGATAAAGAAGCAAGGTTAGCATTTTGTCAAGAATTTTTGGATTCACATCAAGGAGCAATTCACAGTCTCCTAATGACCGACAAAGCAAATTTTTATTTGAACGGCATGGTCAATAAACAGAATTTTAGATACTGGTCAACTGAAAATCCGCGTGAAATCTTTACACAGAACCTCCATAATCCAAAAGTTGTTGTGTGGTGCGGAGTAGGATCTTTTGGTATTATTGGCCTTATTTTTTTGAGGATGAAAATAACAGCGCTGTAACAGTAACATCCGAGCGCTACGTTAATATGCTAGAGACATTTCTCATTCCAGAATTAAATAGACGAGGATTACTAAACAATGCCTTACTATTCCAGCAAGATGGGGCAACAGCTCATACCGCCAGAAACTCAATGAGGGTCCTGCGAGAAATGTTTAACGGCCGACTCACTTCTCGATTCGGAGATTTGCCTTGGCCTTCGAGGTCCCCCGACTTAACGGCACCCGATTTTTTCCTGTGGGGATATTTAAAAGCCAAAGTGTTTGCGAGTCGTCCAGGTACAAACGAGGAACCGAAAGTCAAAATTCGTGAAGAAGTTGAAGGAATAGACGAAGGTTTGCTACACCGTATAATGAACCACTTTTTATCCAATATTAAAAAATGTGTTGAAGTTGGTGGAGGTCATTTAGATGACGTGATTTTTAAAAGTTAGAATTAAATTAGCCAAATATTTATAAGTTGTCATAAATCCCAAAGAGTTAGCTGTAATTTAGTAAAATAAAAAGTTTGTTTTGTTAACTAAAAAAATTTTAATTCAAATATTAAAATGGGTAGTCTATTATGGGGAACCCAGTATTTAGGCCACCCCTTAATATCGTCATTATTGAAAATAGAAAAAAAGTTTCAGCAGGCTAGTATTTTTACTGACCCCATATTTGACCTTACCATGTCTATAATAAATCAGAAAAGTGTGTATGGATTAAACATTAAGTTTGATGGCGATTCTAAATTAGTCTCAAACATATTTTTGGAGCATAATTATGAACATCTCGAGAGTGAGCACTTTGGGGAAAAATATCTCGGATCAAAATTAAATAATTCCGTGGGGAAAAACTTTGGTAAAAAAACAACCCTTTGCGTAGGGATGCCTTTGACTTTTTAAATGGGGACCCCTATTTTTTATCACGGATTCGGATTTCCCGACCAAAAATACCTACAAAGGTTTTATCTTAAACATTTTTTTTTCAATATTAGTTTGAAAAAATGCAAGTACCGTGAGAGGGGAAGGGACTCACGTTAATCAAGCACCCCCAAGGGGACAGGCAGCTACTACATCCACGTCGTTGATACGCATTGGATCTCAGTGGAAGTTCGAAAAATTTGCCTTCGTTGATTACAGCAATCTATCATTATTGAAAATAAATGTTTGAGATAAAACCTTTGTATTTTTAGTCGGGGAATCCGGATCCGCGATAAAAATTTGAGGTCCCCACTTAAAATGTCAAAGTCACCCCACCCTTGCGCAGGGGGTAGGGGTGTGGGGGTAGCTTTTGTATCAAAGTCTTTCTCCCACGGAATGATTTAATTTTGATCCGAGATATTTTTCCTCGAAATGCTTACTTCTCGAGATATTTGGATATATCATGTTCAGAAAATCACCCGGTATATTCCTGTTCATAATTATTATGCAATTGTTTAATCCGTACACACTCTTCTGATTTATTTATTATAGGTATGGTAAGGTCAAATATGGGGTCAGTAAAAATACTAGTCCACTCCGGGGCTTCCAACGAGTTGCTTTATCTACTTTGACGCTCTTCTGCTGCTTTTTAGCCGGCAATTTTCTATTGGTTCTCATAAAATTTCTTTAAATTTTCCACTGTTCTTTTATGAAGTACTGGACACTCGGAATTAAATTCGTTGGCTATTTTCTTCCATGTATCTTCTTTGTCACGCCATGTGTCATTGTCGGTTATTTTACATTCTAAAATATTTGTGTATTTTTTACAATATTTAATACTACAAATTTGCAGGATATCAATGAAATTAGGAACGAGTGTACGGCCGTATACCGTGTTCATCGGTATACGGTCGAAAATTTAATAACTCCACATTCCACAATATTTCTCATAGAAAAATCATTCAATGGAAAAATAATAGAATGAATTGCACGAGGGAAACTGCCAGGCAAGGGTAACTTCTAAATTTTTTTTCTATATTATCATTAGACCACCGAAACATCGCAGTCCTCGCCTCTCTTACATAGGGGCTAGAAGACGAAGAAAACGCAACTGCTGTCTGAATCAAGTGAACCGTTGTGTTGGAACGGATGAAATTTTAATGCGATCTGAAAAAATTATATATATAACCTTGAACGCAAAAAAAAAATCAACAAATTAATGATGGCAATTGCCTTGAAACAACTGTATAAAAATCGTGCAAAAACTTATTAACCAAGTTGTTTACAAATAGAACTATGTTTATTAGATATGTCCGTTATTTATTGCTTTTTGTTGCTAATGAATTAATTCATTGCTATTTTATTTTCCTAACAATGTTTCTTATATTGTCAAAATATCTGTCGGATTTAACATACCAAAAGAAATTTGAATAACAAGGAATTAAATAAATAATAAATAATTAAATAGCAATTAATAAAACATGTGAGAACAAAATGCTCTCTATTATATCTCTATTTGTGTACATAGATTCAGTAGCCAGAGTAGTACACATAAGTAGGCAAACTAATAATGAATTTTCAGGATTTTTCCTGAAAGGTTAAACGTAGCTCATAGACGATTTGGAGTTTGATTTTGAAAATTTGGTGACTTGCGTTTTGACAAATGGTCTATTTTTACCTATATGAGCTTCTAAACACATGCGCTTGCGTCCGTCGTATACGAGTCTAGCCTGCTCGAGAAGGAATCAAAATGCCAACGCATTGCGTAGTTTCAATGGGAAGCAATGAAAAGTGTGCGAGATTTACAACTTGTCCTCTCTAGTTAACAAAATGAGCACTCCGGCAAAGCATAAAATGGTTCCATTTTCTGTTGAACAGGACGAACAACTAGTAGAATATGTAGCTGAATACCCAGCTATGTATGACAGTGGACACAAAGACTATAAAGGCCAAAAACAAAGAGAAAATATATGACAAAAAAATCTCGAAAGAAGGGAATTATTGTGGTTTTGTTGCAACATTTAATAACATTTCCTCATCCTCTTCTTCCAACAGCAACCACGTCAACACAGCGTCTTCCATATTATTTATGAAACACAATACCAAATATTGAACCTGCTGATGTAAGCTACAAATGACCATCAAACGCACGCTTCGCAATGCTGCTAGGAAAACACCCTCACTGCGTCTGTCCGTCACGTCGAAAAGTATCAAAACGGATGCATCAGGCCTGATCCCCAAACGAGCGTTTTAGTTTTAGGGATTCTTACGAAATCCCTGCAGAAATATTCGGAAGGTTTCCGCGAATCCAGTGATGTCTTAAAAATCCAAGATTAATTTAGTTTAGTTTAGTATTTTCTTCCAAGATTAAGTTTTGAGAATTAAAAAAATACGAAAAAGTGCCAATTTGTATGAATACGCTCGTTAACACTTTTACAAAAATCGCCGATCACCCCTACGCTAAAATTTTATGGGGTATAAAAAAATCGTTATGAAAAAATTGAGAAAATGTTCTTGTGAAAATGGGACATTATGACATGATTTCACCACCCTGTACAATACCCGTGGAATGAAAATTTAGAAGACTAAAACATACCGAGAAAATATTAGGTTTTCATAATAAATATATGCTGAAAACTGATTGAAAATTTGCCTAATATTTTTAAGTTACAATAGTATAAAAATGGACAAAAAATTTGCATTAACCGAAGCTATTGACGAGCAGTTCCGAACAATAAAAAATAAGAAAATTATTTTAACTTTTACGAAGCGACTTATTTAAAATAAATACTAAATCATACATAATTCCAAACAACTACTTCTATATGGCTAAATTCCTGTAATTCAATATAATAGCATACTTTTATAATAATTATTGTAATATTTATGTTTCTTTTCAGATAATAAACGCTAAATAAGTGATAAATAAAATATTCTAAAAAATTTAGAAAAAAAAGTACTTAAAAACAACCTCTGACATTCATTTGGCCCAGTTCTATTTGTCTAATATTTTTATATTTTTATATTTCAGTGAGCCACAAGAAATATGTACCTAAATTATGCCACCAATGAAATATTAACAATATAAAAAGTAAGCGTTACAACACAACTTTTATAAATCCAAAATAAATGCGTTGTGCTAACACCACTAGACTTGTGAAGCAAGTGTTCTATCTTCAGCTCATGAAACAGCTCAAGCATGGCGTTGTTAGTTTCGCCAATTTAAATTTCTTAATTATTTTAATGGGAGTATAATGATTGTCCAATACACCTGTGACCTACTTGAAACATAACGCAGTATCAAGGCTTTATTGAAAAATAATGAGTTCTCATCGATGCTGATAATCTAATCTTTGATCTAATTAAAATGCATCTTATTAATTGTCATGCATATAGGTCTTTTTATACTTAAATCAAACTTGTTAATTGGGTATTATTTTAGAAACATACTGATCAAATTAAACAGCGCACGGTAAAAAAAACATGTCACACATTCATCCATTTATACATTTAGTTTATGAGACTGACGGCTAATGTGCAGCTAAATCCTCGGCGGTAGTCTTGGTAGATGATTTTAAAAAATCTACTGCCTATTAAGTAATATCGTTATTTGCACCACATAGCATACCGCAGAACATATTATGTTTCATGTGATATTGTGTGAAGAAACAACACTCTCGTATATATACGACCGTAACTGTTTACATGTCCACATGATAGCTAGCAACTCTTTTTCACAGTAGAGTATTCAAGGTGCTTCGGGCATTGGTTTGTTCTGCATTTTATATCCTTGGGGTTCAACACTAACCCCAAAATTATATGTCGTCATACAATGAGTTTTTGAGAAAGTCCGGATACTGCAGAATTGGAGACGAAAACAACAATTATTATTTAGGAGATTGAATGAATTTAGAATTCTTCATAAGACGTGATGAAGTATTTTGTGCGAAACATCTAATGAAACGACGTTAGTATCCTAGGACACCTTTGTTGGCATTGGGATTAACAGCATCAGGGGTATTTACTAATTATGTAACCTAAATATTCAACATTGTATACAAATTTTGGTATGACTATTTGATGAATCATTCATGTGAATTCTCTAAGGCGTTTAATGACGATTCGCCGCGAGCTACGGAACATTTGATATCTTCAAGGTACCCCAGACATGTTTCATTTTCGATTAAAAATGGCATCTAGCCTAATCATAAGTTGACCATAAATGCAACTCGGAAATAAAAAATATGGTCGTATAGAACACAATTTCTAAGAATAGCGTTTTTTGCCCTTGGCGTGTTAATGCCGAACTTCGTAGTTGAAAAACCCGTTTTTTCGTAAATAAAAAAATAAGGCTATTAGAGAAAAAAAATAATGATTAAGTTATAGGTAATAAAAAGATCTTTCGATTCATATTTTTATGAGTATCGATTGGTATATTACGATATATTACGGTATATTGGTATCGAGATATATCGAAAAAACCGTAAAAAATCGGTTGTTATTGTTTTTGCTTATCTTTTTAAAATTGACGTTTTAAAACTAGCTACTTGCTGTAAGTGTAGCCAATGGTATATAAAAACAGTATACGTTTCTGAAAAATTTGAAATTTTTTCGAAACATTTTCATTTTCCGAAAACAAAGGCGATCTGGAAAATCTGCTCTGGTTGCTTGACGGATTGTCCTAGAGTAACGATTCGGGGCTTATTTTTTTCGTGAAGAGTTATACTATCATGATAAAAAAAATGGTAACGATTTTATGAATTTTATGTGCCCAAAAGTGACATTAAAAAAAAAATTTGTTGGCATTTTTCTTAGATCTTTTTCAATTTTCATTTCTCGATAATGGCTGTTATGAAAGCGGATTGATGACATCTTTACACAAATTTAATAAAACCGTACGCAGTACGTCAATATAAAAAAGCAGTTACATTATTCGATGGATATCCTGAGGAATAGTTTGAAAACGTGGGAAAGATTAAGAAGGCAACGCAAAACTCGAGAATTAACTAACATCAGCAGATTGGCTCCAGCCATAGTCATCATATAAATAAATTATATTGAATATTAATTTTCAATGAGGGATTAAACTAACCTTTTTGTTGGGCGGTAGATTAAAGTAAGCCTATTAGATGTCTATCTCGCAACTAATAACTGTACTGACGTAGAGCACGACACGGAACGACTTACTAATTTTACGATATTCTAATGACCTAGAGTCAGCAAGCAGCACAATAGGGATCCCTTTTTACTGGCATCGATATCAATTAGCCCATCTTAGAACCCCTATAGAGAGGGCACACGAAAGTATTGTCAAGGGTGCGTGAACAATATAACACCATTAAACTGAAAACAGGGGACATTTGAATGTAAACCACTATTCCTGAATTAATTAACTTAAAATGGGCTGCTCCACATGTAAAGCTAAAAACTTGATGGAACATTTGATACTTATTACAATATAAAATTAACATTAAGACTCCTGGATACCTAAATATAAAATCATCTAGGTATGTATTATACCAACAGATTTAATTTCATTATTTTAGGAAAATTATGATGGCTGAATATGCATAATTTAACTTAATATACTAGTAGATAACTATACTAAAGTTGATTTAAGGATAGAAAATCTGATTTGACAGCAATATTTTTGACATCAACACCAACCCATAAAAATTAATAAACTAAAATCCATCATTTCTCAAGAGCGCCACCAATTTTTTACGACCATATCGCTAACTCATACACATAGCACTTAAAGTATTCAGTAAAATATAGTCTAAGCACATAGCATAACCAGAGAACAGTGTTCCCTGGCATAATAGCATAACGCCTAACATATATTTTCAAGACTTGTTGCCCGTGTTGGTTCTGTTTTTCTGTGTCGACTTTTGTTTATTCAAATAGTGTGTCTTAAAATATTGGTGTTGTGCTTTATTATATTTCTTTTTCCCTGTTTTACTTGTGTAAAGTTCATTATTATGGCTATGGATCATAACTATTGTGACAGAGACACTAGTATTAAAATGCAGCTGAAGATGGTGGAACCATCAAGTAGGCTATTGTCAAATGAAGTCATGAGACAAGTATTGCCATTGTTTTTGCTTTCTCTGTTATCTAGAATAGTTTTAAATATCGGTATTTACTTCAACTTGAAGATCAATATTAGAAAACATATACTACCTATATCTAAATGTTTTCAATTCTTATAAAACTGTCGATAGTCTAGCCAACAAGTGCCATTTTGATGAATTTCTCTTAGCCTTTACCGAAAATTATGACTTAGGAGCTCATTCGATTCGGAATGACATCTAAAAACTTTGTGAAAAATCTGAAGTGAGGCCGGTAAAAATTACAAGTTATAAACAATTTAGTAAAAAAGGGGAGGTTTCGTTTTTTGCAAATATCTCAAAAACTATTGGAGATATCGGAAATCGAAACAAAGAGCAGGGAACAGTGGCGGCTGGTGAGGTAGTGCCACGGAGCCATGGCACCATCGTATTTATTCGTAAAAATACATAAATATTAACTGTATCTTTCATTTAAACATATTTTCTCTCTAGTAGAATGGGGAGAAATTCCCCATTCTTCAAGAGTTTATAGAAAGTCTGGCAATAGCGCACTGCCCCGTCGACCCGACGCACGCTCTAAAAAATAGGATGTACGTAAACATTGGAAAGCGGTTAGCCGCGGCCGGTTTCTTGCTCAATCTGCGCACGCAAGTTCGTTGCGCCTGGCACAGTGAAATGAAATAGATGTTCCAGAATCGTGTGTGAGCGACAGAGATAAAGTGTAGTCCATACAATTTTACATACACAGGTTAAATAGTAAAAGGAAAGAATATTGCTGTGCCAGGCTCAGGCACAGAATTATGTTGTTAATTCTGTGGCTCAGACTAACTGTGGCTGTGACTAATTCAGTTCCTTGACTTAGTCGGTTTGTGTTGCATCGCGTTATACTGTTAATGCAGACATCACGTGTAGTGTGTTTTTCTAGGACAATTTTTATATTTGAATCAACAGATTTGTTTTGTTGTAGTTAACTTTTATTGGATATTGGATTAGTGTGTCTGTGTGTGATAAATAGTGTTTAGTTTTTAGTAGGTGTTTAACAAATTAATCATGAATAAGATCGGCGATTTATAAACTTTTAGTAACTTTTCACTGGAAGAAGAACTTTAAGTTAAAGAGTTACAACGACCTGATTTAAATATTATAAAACAAAGTGGCAGTGGACATCTCGATCCCGTAAATTTAATAAAACTATCTACGGTAAAAAATATTGGTTGTGTGGATGTGAAGAGACTAATAAACTGTTTTGTTTATTAGTCTTTGACACTAATAAACTTTGATCGCCTGTGTTAATTAAATTAATTTTATAACTTTTTTTTAATAGACATAAAGACATTAAGTAGTTTTAGGAGTTCTCTATAGTATTATGTCTCAGGAGGTTAGAAGTAATC
This sequence comes from Tetropium fuscum, assembly GCA_964058915.1. Taxonomy (NCBI): domain Eukaryota; kingdom Metazoa; phylum Arthropoda; class Insecta; order Coleoptera; family Cerambycidae; genus Tetropium; species Tetropium fuscum. The sequence continues at coordinate 60,729 of CAXKVY010001298.1, read as the reverse complement.
TACAACTACTGTGAGTAAGTAATGTTCTATAATCTTTATATTGATTAATTATTTTGTACCAATACATTATGACCATTTTTTGAAAATTATCTATAAAAATAAATGTGTGTGTTGAAAATCAAACCAATAATGCACCCTTAAAGCCATTGGCCATGGTAATCATAAACTCAAATAATTATTCTTGTGGAAGTCTGTATTTTTGTTCAAATGGGTATTTTATTGAAATTCTGAAGTGCCAGGAAAACGCGTGAACTAGAAAATTTTAAAAATTTTCGCCTGCAGCGCATTTTATTGTGTCTTTCCCAGTTTTGCCACTACCTGTTTAATATGGCACGAGTCGCCACTGGCAGGAAATGCCTATATATTATAAAGTCCAAAATTTAATAATTCCAATATGGCGGCCCATACTATAGAACGCTCTGAATAGTCGCCGTACGAAAAAAACAGACTGGCATTTCCGTGCTATATTTACTAATCACTTAGCAGTAATCTTGTCATACGCATTTAGTGGCTGGTGGGCTCCTGGCGTATTTGTGTAGTTATTTTTATAGCGAAAGTTATTGTGTACATCCAGAAGAGATGGAACAAATTTGACCATAAGGCGTTGAACTGTGCTAGATTAAAAATCAAAGCTGCTGCGGCATAGAAATTAAAACAAGTAATGTAACGGATGGGACGCTATTAGATGGTCTCATTGACTGCGCATTGTTTTGGATTGGATTTCCACGAGACCGGCTAGACTGCACTCGAATTTATCTTATTGCGTTATTGCAGCTGCCATATTGATTTTCCCGACGCCTGCCCCGCATGCGTTCCATTCCAGACATCGTTTCCTCTTGGAAAAACAATCTTCCATATTCTATTTACATTATAATATGTTTGAAGTTTAATATGCGCCGCCACAAAAGGAAGGTAATTATAATATAATATAAAATAAGGCTTTTATGTTCGGGATCGACCGACTGGGTCTCTTATTAACCCGCCCCCAACAAAGATTGTTTTATTTGTGTATTGTGTATAGGTACATATTTTTATTTTCAGTTTGTTACACTTGTAAACTAGTAATACAATGAAAATATAATAGCCAAAAATAATTTTTCTGGAAATGTATCCCTGGTCAAATAAATTAGCGGAACAGAGATTAACATTTTTTTTATTAAATGCAACCAATTTCCTTTTTTCATCTTTTCATTTAAAATTTCATTCCTCTTCTTTCATGGTTTAAACAGAAAATAAAACATTTGTTCTAAATCCACTCGTTTCTTATATACACTGGTGTGCAATAAAATTTAATACGCGTTATATTTTATAATGTAAATTGTACATATGTGCCTTTTTAAGTAAATTATAGTGACAAAACTAGTCACTTTTATACACTGCGCAACTTATTTAACGCACAACCAAAAAGTTAACTCAAATTTGACGTTATGTATTTTCGACAATTTTTGTTCGTTTTGGTCGATTTTTTTTTCAAATTGTAGGTTTTTCTCTTAGGAATATCACTGTCTTAGTTGTTTTGGTAAAACGAATGATTTTGATATTATACCAGGCGCTATAAAAATGTTATGTTTTTTCCCGAAATTTCAAAACGTCCTGTGGGCTATACAAGGTATTGCAAGTTATTGCAATTATAGCCAATTTAAAGCCTCATGTTTTTTCTACATTTTCTTTTTTTATTCATTTGTTTTCATCTCTTTTCATTCAATTTGTATTCATCTCTGTTACTTCAAAAAATATCCAATTTTTGAGTTGACGTGATTTTTATTAAATTTATTAACTTTCTTTTTTGTCAAGTGCTCATTATTTATTACTCATTATACTGGTATCTGGTGTTTCCACCCCTTCCGCGAATGACCTCCCGACATCTTTGGTTCATACTTAAAACCAAAGTTCTGATTAGGTTCTGATCTAGGCCATTCAATAATTCGATTAGGCGTCCTTCCAATTCTTGTAAATTTTGGGGTTGTCGTCCCTCACTTCGTAACCGCCGACCGATAAAATCCCAAACATGTTCAATGGGGTTATGGTCGGGGCTACGGGCTGGCCAGTCTATGTGATCAATTCCTACTTCTTCAAGATAATTTCTCACGATAAGACTCGTGTGGGGACGCGCATATTCTTGCATAAGTAAAAAATTGGGTCCTATATGGGGGGCATAAGGCAAAACATGTGCTTCAAGAATGTCTGTGATGTATCTGTCAGAATTGAGATTTCCATTCACAGTTACCAAGTCCGTTCGCCCAGTCAAAGATATTCCGCCCCACACCATGACGGATCCACCTCCATATAAAGTTGTGTGCAAAAAATTGCATTGACTGTATCGCTCATCGGGTCTTAGGTAGACGCGATTACGTCTGTCACAATTATACAAACTGAACCTTGACTCATCAGTCCAAAGACGTATTCTTTGCTTCCCAATCTGCTTCCATCCAATTAACATGCTCATTGGCAAAATTCAATCTGGCTCTCCGATGATCTACTGTTAATGTGGGTCCTCGAGCAGCAATCCTGGGTCTTAAATTTGCCTCCCTCAGTCGTCGGCGTACAGTTTGAACGCATATGAGTGGACCACCTGCGTCTTGAAGTTGTGCTCTTAAATGTGTTGCAGTTATAAATCGTTGTCTTACAGCATTTACTCTTAAAAAGCGATCCTGGATAGCAGAGGTAACACGAGATCTACCTTGACCGGCCCGTCTGGAATGTTCTCCTGTTTCCGCGTACCTTTGAATTGCTCTCGCTATAGTTGTGTGAGACACTCCCAACCTTCCAGCTATGCGGTTGTAACTCCACCCTTCACCATGTAATGTAGCTGCCTCAACACATTCATCACGAGTTAAATTTCTGGTTTGGCGTTCCATTATTCACTAATTATTGCTGGACTGTCAACAAAGAACTAATGACACAGTTGTCAGTTTATGACGTGTAATCTTCGATTTCCATAGCTTGCTAGCTGTTTGAGTTGTCCGATAAATGCATTTCATGTGAATAAAAGCATATGGTGTTTCAAAACGGTGTATTTCATGAAGTAACAGATAAACAAATGAATAAAAAAAGAAAATGTAGAAAAAACATGAGGCTTTAAATTGGCTATAATTGCAATAACTTGCAATACCTTGTATAGCCCACAGGACGTTTTGAAATTTCGGAAAAAGACATAACATTTTTATAGCACCTGGTATAATATCAAAATCATTCGTTTTACCAAAACAACTAAGACGGTGATATTCCTAAGAGAAAAACCTACAATTTGAAAAAAAAATCGACCAAAACGAAAAAAAAATTTTCGAAAATACATAACGTCAAATTTGAGTTAACTTTTTGGTTGCGCGTTAAATAAGTTGCGCAGTGTATTATTTTTTTCCTTTTTTTCCCACCCTTTCGAACCTGCATTTAAGCGGGGTTTTCATTTGGCATTTTTACCCTCAAAACAACTATCTTATCTCAAAGAGAGATTTCCAGCAAGTAAATGGCAATGAAAATAATATTTGCACCCAATTTCTCTGTCTCTTGAGCCATCTTTCAATCCAATTGCAGATAATACGCCCACTTTTGCGTAAGGTAAGGAGCTGCATAAACACTTAAAATAAATATTAAATATATAAAATAAATATTAATAAATATTAATTATTAATAATTTAAAATAAATATTAATAATTATTAGGTACATTAAAAATTACATTAATTATCAAATTTACATTAATCATTACAAACAAACCCTGCCCAAAAAAATGATGATCATAAAGGCCCTGCCAGCTTAGAATGGCAAGAAGAACAAACTACAGGAGAAAGCTGCCATGACACTTCTTCATACTATACCACAAACCCAACTCAATGAAAACATGCAGTCACCTCGGTGTGAGCTTCAGCAAATGGATTGGTCAAAAATTCAGCAATTAAAGTGATCTTCATGTGGTTTTCGACTCTTACAAAGAGAACATTGAAAACAGAGATGAGAGTAATTCGGCAAAAAGACTCAGATCCAATCAAAAGTATAATAATCGGACCAGAAACAATAAATGGAAGTACACCAATGAATAAACTGCTGGCTCATTATAAGACAAAGGATGAACTGACAAGAGTTCCTTTCCGACCAGATTATTCAATTCGGTGCGACCTATGGGTAGAAGTTCGTGGTCAATTGGAAGGACAAAGCAGGTTCATCACATGGTGTTGATGTATCGAGTGTCTCAAGTACCCAGGAGGAGGCGGACACGGAAATCATACTACACGCTGTGTACTTAGCACAGAGAGGAATCAAAAAAGCACTCATGTGTGTCTTCACCTGATACTGATGTGGTATTACTACTAAGGCGATATCCGCAACTTACATCAGCGTTTGGAGTTTTCCTCGGTCATGACATGAAAATGTTTGTTCAGCTAGCTTCAATTTACAAAGCACTGGAGCTACTAAAGGCTTTTGCATTTTCATTACACGCACTTTCAGTGGCAGATGTAACACGATTCTTTGCCAACGAAGGAAAAGTAATGTGGTGGAACATTCAATTCCGTAAGTGATGAACTATTAGAAGCTTTGGTAAGACTGGGGACTACTCATTATCTCAGTGGTCACTGAAGGTGTCAGAGTCAGCTTGGAAGCATTTGTTTCGCAGCTATATATCCCCAAAACAGCGCTGACTGATATAGGCGCTGTAAGATGGTTGTTGTTTACACAAAACCAATGTCAAGACGAGAACCTCCCTCCAATAAAATCTGCTTTGAACCCAGCTTTGTTAGTGGCTCATCTTTTTTGAGTGGAATCAGGATCCCAATAACCTATCACCTACAGCATCCGGGTGGAAGAAAGTAGGGAGTACATACGAGCCAGTTGCATGTAGCATGCCCTGTGGTCCAGAGCTTTTATTGGAACTTTGCTGTTGTTCATGTTGTCAAAGGCGTTGCTCTCCTCTATGTACATGTCAGTCGAATGGATTAAGATGTCCTGAGATGTGTAGAGGTGAGGGGATCCTGACCAATGTGATAATATGGGAGAGTTCGAAGGTGATGAAGAAGACTTGGTATTAAGTGATATGATTAGTTCCCTATGTCTTTACTGTAGAAAAATTTCTTTATTGTTTCCACTGTTAATAGATGACTGTTCACTTTTAATGTTTGGTACCCTTATATCTCTTGAAAACTCTAAAAGTAAACTTTTTGGGAAAGTGGTAGACCCTACAAAAAATTCGTAATAACCTCTTATGTCGAATTGAATTATAAACATTTTTTGTATAAAACATTTTTGATAAAATAGACGCTTATTTAAATACAGGGAAAAAGTGTTTGCGACAGCGACCATTTTGTTTCTGAAGGATTGTACCCAAACGCACCATTTTTGCGAGTGCCACCATGAAAATTATGTTTCTCCACGGCCAAACGAAAACATTGAGACCACTCCCACACTTGCATTATCAAGGAGCCCACGGATGTATATTTGACAGCAGACTAGTAACTGCCACCATAATTCATTTTAATTTTTTTCTGTCAAAATGCCGCACCATTTAGACCATCTAACGAAAATGCGAATTATAAGGAAAATTGAAGATGGTTGGTCCATGAGCGCGATTGCCGAGCACTTGGATATAGGCAAATTGCAGTGTGTAGGGTTAATAAAAAGCGTTGGACGCAACAGGGCACAATTTCTTGGAGAGCAGGATCTGCTCGCCCCATCAAGGTTTTCAATATCGAAGATCTGCTCTAATCGAATACCTTGAGCAAAAGGTATTTTTACGGCCAATGCGACGAAGGCAAAGGTTGATACGCATTTTCGTGGTTCCCGATCCACAGCATGCAGAAGACTAAAATCCGTGGAACTAGAGAGCTGAGTAGCTGCAAAGAAGCACTTACTCACAAGAAAATGGACAATCTCGTGTGTCATTTGCTATGAACTACATTTATTTCCAAGGAGTTCGTACGAATCCCGTATGAAAGAAGTTTCTATCGCAATAAATGCGATTTTTATGGCAAATTTTAAAATAAAAAAATTCAAGATCCTCCGTCTGGTGCTACAATAATACAATTATTATGGGCAGGTATTAGGTACAGAAGCGCTAAATCTCAAATATAATTACGCTATGCTTGGTCTATCATGCATACCCAATGCCTGCAATAATTAATTTTGTATGCTAATAATTCACTTGATGCGTAAATAATTTTTTAAACTTTTGATGGATTCATAAGTCACAATTTGCGAAATATTGTTCTACACTACATCATCCTTAAAGTCCCTATATAAGCCAAACACGGCGGATTTTTCCGCTGCAGTCAATTGACCGCCATTCCCACAGTAGCCCACTGAAGTAAATTGGGGCTTACACATTAAACAGAAAAATAAACTCTGGGTAAATTTGCCGTTGGCGGCAGCGATGCAACCGCCGCGCCGACTGACACTGGAGCCGACGGTATAGTTTTACCGTCGCGTCGCTGTCCAAGTAGTGGCGTATGTTACCAAATGTACGTTTACACGAACAGTTGCTTTGACAGCGAGTTTATTTTTCTGTTTAATGTGTAAGCCCCAATTTACAGTGGGCTACTGTTGGAACGGCGGCGACAGTCAATTGTCTATGCATATAGAAAGTATATGAAATTATGAACAGAATCCGATTTAAATAGGGAAGTATACATTACACTAATAAAGTATTAATTATAGGCGCCTCCCACCGCTTCCCCCTCCTACGACTTAACATCACAAAGGCTGCCTATCCTAGTTCTTCAAAATGGGTGAAATTTTCTGGAAATTTTCAAGAACTAAATAAAATATTAAGCAACGGCAAGATTGATTCTAATATATGAGTATCTGTGTCGATTAACATTGATATTATTATTTTTATAAAAGATTCTATGATGAGCACGGCATTCCTGCTGCTATAGGAATCTGCTAATAGAATAGAAATGTGCTTATCTGATCTTGCTTGCTTCGCACTTCGGTTCTTCTTGTTTTCCGGCATTTCTCTCGTGTCACTAATTCTCGGAATAATAAATTTGTAACTGTCCAAAGCCACCACTATAATCTAAGAATATATATGTTCGAGTAGCTATATTTTTCCGTCAGTAGTTCAAAAGTCTCTCAATTTGCAGTGTTGCCTGATCAACCTTGCGTAATGTTGCGAATTCCTAACTCAAACGTCTTTTGACTTGCGCATATCATCCAAAAATTGGGACAAAGAAAAGTATACGTTTCAGATCATGCGGATCTGCATACGCAAAAAAGGCGTACAATCCAAAAAATTTCCCCCCAGACCGTCTTGTGTGTAAACGCTAGATTTTTGTGAGCGGCGACGGTCAATCGTCTGCGGTGGAAAAATCCGCCGTGTGTTAAGTGTGTTAATTAGGTTAAGTAGAGGATAGCAATTTTTATAATAGTTCATTTAATATCTTTTATCCATTTTCTCTTATCCACCATACAACCATCTTCTCATTTGATCATATACATATATCTAGAACATAATGATCATCGAATTTGTTTGATCGAATAAATGTGTAAATTGATATATATTATCTTTCTCTGTGTTGTGGATTGCATGGTTTTCTCACAGCTTACTTCTAGATCCCACTACTGACATAAGTACGTAGGTATATTCATTTACTGAACATAAGAGCCAGAGCATAAGAGGTATATTTATATATAAAATTTTCAATAATATTTTCAATTAATTAAATTCAGTTTACCTCGTACAAAAATAACATATTTTATATATTTTTTATAATGTATTTTTAAAATGTAGAACTGTGACACCTATTTACGATATAAAATTTTCAGAGCAAAATGTTTTGTTCTTCAGATACGTCTAATAGGCCATCGAGTTAGAAATTCCCTGTATCGTTGATTGAAGGATTATCCAGACCTTCAATCAACGCCTGTATATATATACTGTTTCCAAATTGATGCGATTTTAAGAGGTGAATTTCAGCAATAATTAAGGGGGTGTTTCATATATTTTTTTACAAAAACCCCTTCTATAAGCCCTTTAAAAAAATTTGGGGTAAAAAAAATGTTTTTATTTATTTTTTCCACAACGCAAGAACTTAGAATAATGAAATGTGAGGGACAACCTGCACTAATAAAATGAAAGCTTGTAGCAGTTTCTGAAACCCTGGGATATTGATACAAGGGAGTGAAAAAACAAACTCCTATAATATTTTTCATCAGAACTTTTTAACGCGTCGATATTTCTTTATTTAACTCATCTAGTCTACTCCTTTACTAAACAGACAAAATAAAAATGTTCCATTTGTTTGCATACAAATTATGAATAAGTAATGAGTTGATTTAAGAAACAAATACATTTTTACAATATTATCAGCCATAGAATAATGCATAAAGATAATGCAAGAACATCGTTTTCGATAAGTATATTTCCGGTGGTATAGACGGGCATGGCGACTGTAATTATAAAGCTGAGAGATAAGAGCAAAATGGATTACTTTTAGACAGTCACCATTAGTATTAGTAAACGGAATTTATTTGTTAAAATTAAAGTATAAATAATACTAGTCATAAATTATAAAATGTGCAGCGTAGGATGTTCTTTGCAGTCCGGTATTAATGTAAAAAGCGAAGTATGCACTATGCAGCATTTACAGGGCTCTCAGAGCAAACTCCCATATTCATTTTATGGTTTTAGGACAATATTTTATAGAATTTTGGGATGTTTTTAGGACATATTAATGAAAATTAAGTTTTACTCTCAATACTATATTTTTTTTCTCCATATCAAAAAATATTGTTAAAAATTAATTGATGTTATATATAGTAAGTATTTTTTTAAAAATTCTGGGAGAATATTCTTATTTCCTTCTTTAAACGATAAACTCATCTGGATATTCCTGCAATATTTTCTACATATTATGTTCTATTAGTAGGTAGGTATATTAAATTATTCGATTTTATTCTATGAATAACCAACTGGAAGAAAAATATTCCTGTGACATTTATGGATATCTAAAAAAGAATATTCCTTCCGCTTCAGAGAATATTCCCATATAAAAACAGCAGCCGTACATAATAGCCAAGTAGCAGCTGCTTTTAGCATAAAATGTGATACAAACACAGGTATCCTTTGCATTTGCATGTATTAATGATTAATTCAATTGCATTTCATTTGGCAACACACAACAGCAATACCATTTTTCAGTAATTCAGTAACACACAGGCGAACGGCCGCGGCCGTCGTGCGAAATACATGATAAAATACAACAAAGTAACAGAAGTAATGAATAAATAATATTTTAAGCTGTAAAAAATAAAAAAAATAGCGTCAATTCTCCTATACATTTTGGAAGTAGCTTTGACAACCGTTTCTGGCGTGATGTTCTCATATGCATCTACTATTCGTTGCCGACGGTCTTGCAGATTAGTTGGCATAGATTTGTCGTCGACTTCATTTATTTAGCCCATACAAAATAACCCATGGTGTTAAGACAAGGGGATCGACAAGGCCATCTTATTGTATATTGGCACCAATTCACTTAACTAAAGAAGTTAGGTCCTTTTTTCCCAAAATTTGTGGTGTGGTATAATCAATAATCGGATTATTTGGCCCTTTTTATTGAATCGGTACCGATATCTAGATGTATTGGAGGAAGTACTCGATTGAGGAAGTACTTGATGCATTGGAGGAAGTACTCGATCGAGACGGTTGTGCTGCAAATAATACTAGGGAACACTTGAAACTGTTCAAGTGTCAAGTCAGTGTTTATCAATATACTGATATTGATCAATGTTTTCCAGGTATATGGATTGATACCAATACACCAACAACGGCCTCCTCGATATCCTTGTCTTAACAGCATGGATTACTTTGTATGTGGTTTCCTAAATAATTATATATACGATAAATCTAGACAAATATAGATGCATTTGAGAAAATTACACCAGAAATGGTTGCTGAAGCTAGTTCCCAAATGTCTAGCAGAATTGACTTCTGTATTCAACATAATGGACTACACTTTGAGCAGCTATTGTGACCGTTGTAAGTACCTACTGTTTATTTAAATATTAATTTTTTATAGGATAGAATATTATTTGTTCATTAAATATGTAGCCTCGTGATATTTTGTCGATTTTTTTGATTTTTGAAAAAAATGTTTACATTAAAAAAAATTGTAAATACAATCTTAATACTGTCTTTAAAAATTATTAGGTACTTATTAAATAAGCTTTAAAACGATCCATATCACCTTGTTTTAGATATTTTCTTAAACGAAACGTAGGAAAATGATCAACTGTATACTATAGTAGTACTTATTTAGTCTTACACAGGCTATGAAAAATTGTAATTAAAAAGCACGTCCGTATTTAAAATAAAATAAATGAGGGTGTATCTGTTATACTAACATTAGATGTATAAAACGAAAATGGGCTCTTTCGTATGTTGACGAATATCTCCAGAACTCGCCGACATATCTTGAACGTTTATAGACCGTTTTATTATCCATCAAAATAGTAACCTTTTTTCTCATTAACCTACTTTGTATCTCAAGCGGTTTAGGGGATCTCTGTACACGCAAATTAAATCCGGGCCACCCTGTATAAGCCAATATATACAATGTGCTATATATTAAGTAAGGGAAAAACGGAGGAATAACGGAAAATACGAGAGTTAAGTTTTTCTGTAAAATCTCGGAAATTACATACCCTGGTTCCCCTTAGGTCACCTTATGCCGTGTACACGTATTTTTATTATTTGATCAGCCGGCCAACCCTGTGACAAAAGTAATTGTGCTTTAGACCAAGGGAAATATAATTGTGACGTCTATCTGAAGAGATTAAGTTAAAAAATGAAAAAAAAGCAAAAGCTACGAGATTCGAACGTGAAACTCTCGGTATCCCAGGCACACGCTTTACCACTAACGCTGCAGCACGTTTCATAAACTAACTATTCAACTAACTAACGTAAATATACGCGTGGAATAATAGCCCGAGATTACCGGTCAATTTGTGGGTGCTCCAGCTGACGATCGGTTTCGCGTTTGCTTTAGTGGTTCTCTAAATATTGCATCGTACTATGTGTGTTTGAATCACTTTCTATTATATCATAAGGTGAAAATAAAATGTCTAATAAATAATAAATAGTTAAAGTATGGGCGTAGAAAAATATACTTATGGGCAGGATAACCCTACTTCTTGCGAGGAAGGAACTTGCGTCTATCATAATGGCTGATTTGCCTGCACGTTTCGTTTTGTAAATTACGTAGGGTAAATGCATCCCTGAGTCTATTAATTAAATATAATTTCGTGTGCTGCTGATGTGATTAATTAGTTGTTGCTTGTCTTCAGTGGCAGCGTAAGAAATGTTTTCAGATTTAATTAATTATTTTTACTTGTTTTATGGCCAGGGGTAAGTCGAACCTTAGGGCTATGTATACTTGTTATATTAATGTATCTCTTCTTTGGTGTATAATAATATATTCAGTTTGAAAATAATTAAGATTTTTCTCTTGTCTGGTTGTAGTTTATTAGACATATTAATTTTCTTATCCAGAATTAGGGTATAACGTTGTACAAGTACAAAGTAGTTGTACACAAGTTTGCATAAAATACGTGCCATGGGGACTATAAATAATATGAGAGGGCAAGAGGGATAAGGGCAAAATATATAAATGAGAGTACAGCCGTTAGATATATCGGGTGGGCGAAAAAAATTTGCACTTATTACGTTATCCCTTAACTTTTTTGTTTATTAACCTATTTTAATCAGCTTGGTGTGTCGTTGCTTACAGAACAGAATGAACTATAGACATAAAATCTTTCTAATCGAGGTCTTAAAATATAGGGAAAGGTCCAGTATATTGCTATTTTGTATTGAATGTCATTTTGACATTTTTGCTTAAAAAATTACTATCCCAAAGAAAGGGCTATATTCAAACGGGATTGCCATCTTGAATTTTTTTAAATCGGCCATTTTAAAATTTTCTGTCCATAGTCCATTATTATTAGAGCCAAACTGATTAAAATCGGTTATAATCCATTGAGAGAAAAAACGCCAAACTAATACAAGCATGAATTATACATATTTGGTACAATTATAAGACATTTTAAGAGATTTGACCTGATAAGGTCCCCTTCTGGACCCGTAAGGGTGTCTTACGGTCGATACCGCCATTTTTCCAAAATAGCGGACAAACAATACTTAAATATAAGATTTTTTACAAGATAGGCAATAGTCGATATGACCTTCAATGACCTCGAAAATTGCGATATGGCATTTTTGCAGACTTTGAGACTTGATATCGTCATTTTTCCAAAATGGTGGACAAAACAATTTTTTTTAAATATAAGATTTGTCCAATATAGGCAATAATATACCTACTTTATCCTATACTATAATTCGAGAATGGAGAATCCCAAAAAAATATTTCAGGTCGATATGATCTTCAACGACCTCGAAAACTTTGACACCTGATACCGTAATTTTTCCAAAAAGGCGGACAAATAATACTTAAATATAAGATGTTTCCAATATAGGCTATGCTATATTCTATATAATTCGAGGCTGGAGAATCCAAAAAAAAATTAGTTTCAGTTTTTATAACTAAACTAAAAACTAAATAATAAATATACATTAAAAATGATAAAAAATCCGTTTTGTAAAATATCTACGACGATCATAGGCGGCGCATTGATTTTTTGAAATAATGGTTAGAATTCCGAATTGCGAAAGACAGCTAAATGAGATTATATTGTCTTACATATAAGATTCTACGACAAATAAATAGACATGACCGCTATTGACATTGAAAATCTCTATTCCAGCTAAAAATAAAGAAAAAAAGCTAAATACAAAATACAAGCTAAAAACTTTTAATTTAAACGGCTTTATTTTAAATCATACAACCTACTGGATTGTTTTTAAACGTATAAAATTCATAGTTTTCTTCTCATAAAATATAAAATTGGGAAAATTAGAAAAAATCTATGAAACACGTTGGGTAACACTATTTTGTGTAACTCGCATCGTTTTCTGAAATCTTCTCGTTACACAAAATAGTACTTTTATCAACTGGTTACCTAAATAGCTATTCTACTACCTATCTACATTATTTGATGGTCTTGTCTTTTTAATTTTTGATTCTTAATAGATAGATAGCACTTGGCCTGAAGCTGGCTAAATGTAAGAGGAAAAGGTTTACTAATAACCGAGCTCATAACCGCATTTCCGTAAATATTGGCCTCTGTAAATACACTTTAAGGATGCAATATGGGGCATCGCCCAACCTCTCTTCCATAGGATAGAACTATTTCAAATGAAATCAATGTCCCTGAAAGTCCATCCCTACGTCCCAAACAAACTGTACAAGTGGGAGCAAATATTGCGGCATCCCTTATCTTTGCCGTTGTCGTAAATATAAATCTAATACCAAAGCTCATTACAATTAAAATAGGTTTCGATTTCGACTCTAAAAGTAAAAGTAGGTAATAATATTCTGGGTATATTCCAACGTTGGTCCCTCTCCTTAAATTTTGAAGTAAAGTTATTGCAGAAGTAATGTCTTCATTAGAAAATGTATATATAAAAATAATATAGGCATTAAATACGTTTCCTAAATACGGAGTCTAGCAAAAACCATTCTCCTCGACATTCAGTTACACACTAAAATGATATAGATAATTCCGAAATATAAACACTACTCCACTACAAAATATAAAATTATATTTAAATACACTAAAAGCTTGAGAAATGATTCATTTTCGTATAATTCATATAATTCTGTTAAAATTTATAATTGTCTAAAGTACAATATACAAAAATTCAATATGAATAAATTTCGCAAAGTCAAAGTAGGTTTATTTTACATCAATAAACTTTCTTTTCCATTGTTTTTTCCGTTTATCAGTTTAGCGTAGGTACTTAGGTACTTCTAGAATTTAATGTCGTAAGTACATTAAATTTAAAAGAAGAAAAGAAAGTTTATTGATGTAAAATAAATTGTTCTTTGACTTCTTTGGGAAATTTACTCAATTTGATTTTTTTTATATTGTACTTTACACTATTATAAATTTTAACAGAATTATACGAAAATGATTCCCAAAATTTGGATGTGCCGGTACCGATAATTTATTTTTATCTATGCCTTAGATCTCTATTATGGGCATTGTGTCTGTAAATTAAGTTCTCGCGTAGATATAAGTATGTTAATTAATTAGATGAAAAATAATGATTGCCTTAACAGAATCAAACGAATTTTGTTTCATTGGAAAGAACATTTTTTAATATATCATTGCTAGAATAGCAATGGCCGCGGTGCTGTTTGAAATACAAACTTCCGAAATTTCAAATAAAAATCTGTTTATTCTCGCATAGTCATAGAGAAAATCAAAATTGCAAGAAAATCGCAAGCCGATTACTTATTTATCATCGGAGAAATTGATAAAAATAAATTTTTACATTAAAAAAGTTTTAGTTTTAGTTTTAAAAAAAATACCGATTACTCGTAGTGGTCAGAAATGGTGAAAATAAGTAGGGATAAAGCTGCATTTATTTATATGTATTGCATTGCAGGCAATCGATAAAAACCATTTAAGATTAGTTTTCAACCAGTCTGATGAACCCATTCAGGATTTGTTCATGAATCATTTCTGTAATGAATACCCACCCAGATGTTCAAACTGCTTGCAATCATTTTTTAAACAACGCTCAATTCTGTCGCGTGTTACTCGTACGGCAAAATCCACTTCCGCAGCGGATATACTGTGGATTGCATTTTGTATTCTAAAAACCATATCTTCCCTTGTCGTTGGTCGTTTTTGAAACACTAAATCTTGCACCGTACCCCAAAGATAAAAATCCAGACAAGTAAGGTCAGGTGACTTAGCGGGCCATGAAAATAAACGTTCGATTCTGTTCAGCCAAACCGGGATAGTCGCCATTTTTCTTTACAAATGTTTACCTTCCCCGCCACCACTTAATTTTCAGAGCTATGAAAAACATTTCAAGACAAAAGCGAGATCTCGCGTCTGCTTTTGTTGTAGATTTTTTCCCTAACGTGCTATGGCCGGCGTCCTCTGTTAATGAATCGCCCGCCCGGTACCTACTTATAAACTACTCTATATAAACGCAGTAGGAACATGCGAAACTCTTTAGATATAATGCCGAGTTCAGTTTTCGATTATCAAAAGATAAACTTTACATCAAGAACCTAAACACTTAATTGCAATATATATTTTACACACACGGGGATTTAAACATAAAACCCTTGGTAGAAACTTGCTAATTATCAAGTTGCAGCTAATATTAACCATCTTTGTCCTAAATTACTCTCATAAAATCTTTAAAATAGAACACAAAAAAACCTGTAGAATAAACAAACATGGCCTAAAAAGCATTAGCATTGAATTTAATGATCAATAATTATATCTTTCCCACGCATAGTTTGAAATCGTTTTCAGTGAGCCAGCCACATGTCAATAAAATGTACACCCCTCAGAAGTAAATTTCATGAGTACTACAAACTACGTGAACAAAATACCGTTTATTATATTCAAATAATTTAGGTAAAGTAAGTACATCATTATCCGTGGAAGATATTTACGCTGTTCTTTAATTATGAAATTAAATTATGAAATACACTGTATTGAATTTGAAAAAAAATTGATAATCAATCTGAATTGAAATCGCATAAAAAGAAAAAAAATCGTCAAAACAGAGCGACCGCCCATGCATACTCTCAGCATCTCCTTCATAGACAAAGGCGTCCGCTTTTCTTTTACAAAGGGCTTGCCAAAACTTTTACTTTTTATGCGGTTTCAATTCACATTGGATGTACTTTTCTTACATTGGTAATCACAATGTGTTTTTTTTAAATGTGTGTATACATCTGACCAGGAAGGCGTACGAGGCAAAAATATGCAGAAACGGATGCCTCGTTTGTATCTTGCAAAGTTGCGAACGGCATCCCGCAAAGTTGCATCTGCCGACCTGTACTTAGGCCGATGCAATGAACGAGGCAGCGATCCGTCTCGGTATGCCGCGAATCAAATAATTAATTCTCTTTGAAGTTTGACGGATGGCGTTCGAACGAGGACCGTCGGTGGTCCGACGAACAGTCCGAAGTTCCAAAGCTGTTTGCCGCGCCTCTGTTGCGCGTCCATTAAAATTTAATGGACGTATAACAGGAGTGACCGACAGCTTCGGACTGTTCGTCAAGCGAGGCACAACGAATGCCATCTATATGGATAATATGGACACATATATTTAATATGTGTCCATATTATTGCCTCGCTTTGGCTCGTGCTCAGATGTATACGTTAAAGGCACGGTTACACGGTCCCTGGTTTGGTAGACCACGGAACTGGTCCGTGGCCTGCCCTGATCCGCCATTTGACGAACCGACACTGTCAAAACGGTTTGTGTGGTTCGTGGTCTGAAGAGAAATATCCCGGACCTTGAAAATTTAGTACTATTCGACATGAATGCAAGGCAACAGGCGGTAGCAGCTGCTACTTTGTATATCATGTATAGTGGATTATTGTTGCAACAAAGGTGCAAACAACGCAAGAAGAGATGGTGGGTGGCAACATATATGCGAAATAGAAACAAATAAACTTTTTTTTTTTTTTGGTACTTAACATTGCTGTTTTAATTTTGAAATTTATTTTATTAATATAGATTAAATTTCAGATGCAGTGGATCAAATATGTTAGCTGATTTTTTCGAAAGAACCTTCAGGATACTTTGAAAATTTTTGCAGAATGGGAGCATCAGATTTCGAACTGTTACTCACAAAAATTGGCCCTTTGATCCAAAAGCGAGATACAAATATGAGCACAGTCCATTCCTTTGTTCCCTGACATTTTACCGACAACCGACGGGACCGTCCGCACCACGGATCACGAACCGCGAGCCACAGCGATCCTATGTCACACGGTCCGCGGTCCGAGATTCGTCGTGCCAGGTTCGTCGAACCACGGACCGTGTAACCGAGCCTTAAGGTGGAACTTAACTATACTCGGGTGCAAAAAAATGCAACAAGTTAATATGTGGTAAAATTTAAGGTCTCCTAATTTTTTTTAAGTTAAATTTTCATAATTTTTTTAGCAAACTGTAAATAAAATGACTAATTTCAACTTATTTATCCAGTCTTTTGTTAAATGCTTGCGTTTTAGTCATTATACAGGGTTAATTCACAGGTTGTTGTAGATCCCTAATTTTAAAAAACACCCCGTGGAATAATTCCATACTCAAATTCTTTCAAAATACCAATTTTTGTGAAGAACCTTTCGATACCTTTCCTACATTTTGTTTTTTAGCTCATATCTTTTTCGGAGCAAAATGAACCTGTCACCAACAGTTTACATTTTTAAAAAAATGTGCTCGTTGTGCTAAAGCCAGTTGAACAGTGATTTTATTTGCGCAAGACCTGTACTCCCACCATGGTTTTAAATGCGGAAGATTGCGCACAAGCTGTTGCTCTTGTTGAAGTTTAAGATGGTCGTAATTATGAATATATTGCAAGAATCCTTCATGTTCATCGCTCTACTATCAAAAGAGTGTTCGAACGTGATAGGACAAACGGGCAGAAATAAGCGTAAGGCTTATAATGGCAGGAAACGAAAAACTACTGATTAATGACAGATTTCTTCGCGTACAAACTTTGCGGAGCGGCGTCGTCATTTAACATCAGTACAGTCAAGGAATCAACTCCAAGAGGTGCGTGGTATAGATGTTAATGTGTGGACAGTTCGCAGAAGATTGAAAGACTTTGGTTTGAGAGCTTGAAGATCAGCAACTATACCCAAACTGCTTCCGCAGCACCGCTTGGCTAGACTGCAATTTACTAAAGAACATATGCAATGGAACAACGTTCTTTTTAGTGACTCTGATCTGATTCTCAAGATTCTGCTTACATTCTCCAGATAGACGGAAAAGAGTATGGAGAAGTAAAGGCGACGTTACACGGCGTGGGGAGTGCCACGCCTGGAGTGAAAACTGTCGCGCCACACGCCGTATAATTGTGCTGGCGTGGCGTGGCGTGGCATGGCGTGGCGTCGCGTGCTGGGTCCCGTCAATTGGCGGTAAACTTTGCACACTTCAAAGCCGCACAGCGCGCGAAGAGGACTGCCATGCGTATATAGTTACACGGCGCGGAGTCTTCGCCCGCAAATTTTAAAAATTAGTCAAATTCAGTAGATATTTAGCTAAGCAAGTGACAACATGCCGTGGTCAAACAAAGCAATATCAGAATTTTTATGCCTATACGAGCAAGAACCAATAATTTGGAACCCGAAGCACAATGAGCACAAAAATAGAAATGCTGTACATGATTCCTGCATGCGAATCCAACAAAATTTTAGTATTACTAAACCGTATTACCGTTTTCTTTTCTTCTTTTTTATCAGATCATCACTGTCCAACAAAATATAGCAAGCTGCTGCACAACCGAGCATCCGTTTTCGACGAACGGACATGTTGAAATGAAAAAGAAGCCACGAGAAACTTGTCAGTCTGCAGGTCGTGTAATCGCGATCGCCAAATTTCCAATTGATGTGTCACTCCGCACGCCACACTCCAGGCGTGGCACTCCCCACGCCGTGTAACGGCGCCTTAACGGAGAAAGACTTGCAGAGTGTACGTTCAGTCCCCGTTTGAGATATGGAAGAGGTGCAGTAATGGTTAGAGATGGTACTGAACAGGTGAAATTGATGAACCGGTGAGAACGGTTCCGTTCTTTTTTCAGAACCGTTCTCAATACCTGTTACCGCTCAGAACGTTCAGACCACGATACTAACGTGTCGATGTCGAAACAACGACTACAAAGTTCCAGTTCAGTTGTTCATTCTACTGTGGCAACTACGCATGTATCATGTATATAACGGACTTTTTTTTATTGAAAATACGAATCGGCGGTAAATTAATCATAATGAATAAAAGAACTAGCGCCATGTGGATTTTTTTTACGATTGCGGACCCAAATAAGCAATTAGCTAAATGTAATTTATGTAAACAGGTCCTCTCGTATAAGTAATCGATAACAAATCTCAAGACATATACTTGGCAGACACCCTATAGTTAACATACTAGTTAGTTTATATGTTTAATTTTTATTTTATGTAAAATATATTCAACTCGCACCGCAAAACTTAATACAAGAAGTAAGAAGTACATGAAATTACTGGAACTAGTCCGAACCGTGCTGAACGTCTGAACAGTCAACTGCGTCTGAACTGTCTGGTCTGAAGTTCTGGTTCTGAACATTAGAATTGCAATAACAGGTAACAGGTATAGTTCGTATTCGAGAACCGGTTCACTGAACGGTTAGTCAATACGCGTTCTTAAGAACCGGTTCAGTTCTTTCCGTACCAACCCTAGTAATGGTATGGGCAGGAATAACCCGAGAGGCCTGCCTGCATTGAGTTAGTGGTCATCGATGGATCCTTGACGGCGCAGCACCGATATATTGAGGAGTTATTAAATAATTACGTTGTACCTTTTAGTGGATTTGTCGACGATGCAGGATAATGTCCGTCACACATAGCAATGTGTGTTAACACAATACCTCGCGGAAGTTGGTATTAACGAATTGAACTGGCCAGCATGTTCTCCACCCCATAGAGCACGTGTGGGACATGCTTGATAAGTGAGTTAGATAACGCGAAGTAGCTCTAGCTACGGTAAATGGAAGTGGGTAATACATTTTCGGAAATCATGTTTATATGGTTTTGTTCCAAATATTTTTCAAATTTATAATAGCTTCTTTCATAAATAATTTTTGATTTTTCTGGAGTTAAATCATCGACCCAAATTTGTAAGCTTTCTTACTTCTGGGGGTGTTCCCGCAACAAATTCTTCACTATTAATTTTATTGTATTTATTTTATGTAGTATTTTCCATTAAATTCGATATTATAATATATAAATTGAATGAATTCGATGTAATTTCGTTTTTAAGTTCCACCCTAGTATACGCACCTTTATAATAAACTGAACATGATGAACTGAAGACAGCTAAATGTACAGTACTCAGAATTCAAAATGTACAGTAGGTATAGTTCTGTGCACTTTTAAATTTCCGAGTGTCACAATTCAGGCGGCTGGCGGCAAAGAGTAAAGGATAACAACTATAAAAAGCTTTTGATACTAGCCGACTGTATACTGAGAACAAATTGTGACACTCAGAAATTTAAAAATGCACACAGCTATAATACTCAACGCTACGCATCGCTGCTACAGTGGTACCTACCTATTATTTTCAAGATATTCTTTATTTGTATGATATGGTTGGCATTGGTTGGTACATTTGTATACATGCATAATAATTACATATATATAAACAGATAATATTCAGTTTTCCGAGGTAATTTCAATAATAATAATTGTAGTAGGTAGATACATAAAAATACCGAGATAGGTACACATACAAGCTACAAACCAAAATCCGTGGCTTTTATTATTTTATCAGTAAAAATAAAACCTACCTGGAGTACGTGACAAATAGGTAGGTAAAAATACTGTTACATAATTATAATTAAATTACAAAATGACTGCTTATATTATGTACGTAGGTACCTACCTATATTTAGGTAGGTATATTATAATCGTATTCTCTATCAAATCCTGTTACACATCGATTTACACTATAGGCTATAGGTACCTAGAAATTTGAGTAACACTACATGTCTATATGTAATATGTAGGTACCTACTTATGGAAAACTGTACCAAGTACTAATTTGTAGGTGAAAATTCTGAAAATTATACCTAAATTGGCACACATAAGTAGATAGATGATAGATGATAAGTAGACATAAGTCTTTTTTCATTGCTGATTGCCCGGGCAAATTCTTGGGTATGGGACGTAGGTCACGTAGGTAGTTTACTTTTTACCACCAGGGGGAGAATATGCAGGAAACGAGAATGAATTATCGACTATCGAGTATCGACATAAATAGTTAAGACACAATTTTGTGTAAATGGGTTCTCCCGTACTATATCTAGGTAAGTATAATACGAAATGCCATTGAGGGTAGATTTATAATCAACACAGATGATATTAACATAATTCATAGGTAGGTATCATATAGGTATTATAAAATGATAAAATCCTACATTTTGCTTGTTCTACATTAAACATATAAAATGGATGTGGAAGAAATCATCTGATAGGTACATACCTTAAAAAACCTGGTTGGTTAATCTTGCAAATCGTTTCAAACTATTCACACTAGTGTTTTAAAAGGCACTTTTAATGATGAATTCAATCGGAGTAGCAAATATGTTCAATAAATAACGAAATTCCTTGGCAATGAATACGCCCTCCTATTTTGACAGATGTCAAAACGCCCAAAAATCAAATGAATTTCGCACAAAACACGACACGTCAGTCTTTAATTTTGATTTGTACTGTTTTGTTGACTGTAAATTTATATAAAAACAATAATTGTATGAAAATATCAGAAACACCTAAATTCTTACACGGAATCAAGTACCGCATACGACACAAATTTATGAATGATAAATCAGAAAATACCCCTAGTATCAACTCCAATGACGTCATCAGTCAGCAGACAAAACATAACTCGACCGGACCGACCAAGTGGTCAAACAAATGTTAATGTTTATTAACGGAATTTCAACTAGTAGTAGCTAATTTATGTAACTAAAATAAAATGTTAGTGATTTATAAATTCTCCAAATGAATTGTGACACGAACGATCAAGAAATTGCAAAAGAAAACGTTGGAATAGGCACACGACTTTATAAAAATATCGAACTATAGAAGTATCGACCGGTGGCCCTCTGGAGTGAAATATGTAAAATAGTAAAATGAAAATTACAATGTGGCAAACATCAGAATGGCAAATTTCCCTCTCTTGGAAAAATATTACCAGAAAGTCTCATCTCACCTCGAATATTTTTTGTTCCTGATTCTTGTCTGTTCTTTGATCACAGAATAAGGACCATCCCACAGAAGAGAGTATGAGCACAGCTTTTTGTTTTCTAAGCTGTTGTATAAGCAAGGCTCTCTCTTCTTTGACCATCCCTACTTTCCTACTTATGTGCCTTGATACTGTGTGCTTTGTGAGTTTGACAGCAACAGAGACAAGAGACAGCAATTCGTAACCTCAAAAATGGAAAATGGTTCAGAACTTGTTGACAAAAGGCCACAATTTGGAAACCGATTTTTAACTGAGGATGATAATGTTTTCGAACATAATGCATGGTATGAAAAAACAAATTACTTTGATTTTACGGAATAATTATCAATACTGTCATACCAGATACAGAAAAAAGCCTAAATATGGATCTCGTTATCTGATTAATGAGGAAAAAGTATTTAGCTTTAATGCTTGGTATGTTAGACTTATTTATGTTTTATATAAATGCTCTTGTCTTTTCGGGTTTATTCTCTTCCGAATAATGATCATATTATCCATACCATGACATTATTTTTTAAGGGACAACGTTGAATGGGATGAAGCACAGGAAAAAGAAGCAGAGAGCAAAGTGCGTGCGAATAGTCAGGTGAAATTTAGTTCTGAAGATATAGAAAAATATGAAAAGGAAGCTGATACATTTTGGGATGCTTTTTATGATATTCATAGTAACAGATTTTTTAAAGATCGACATTGGTTATTTACAGAATTTCCAGAATTGGCAATTAGTAACGGAGAGAAAAAAACAATTTTTGAGATTGGCTGTGGTGTAGGCAATACCATTTTCCCCATTTTGCAATACTCAACTAATGAAAATTTATATGTTTATGGTTCTGATTTTTCGGTGAAAGCTATTGATATCTTGCGAAGCTCGCAAGACTATGATGAAAAACGATGTAAAGCTTTTGTTATGGATGCTATACAGGAAAAATGGAATGTGCCATTTGAAGAGAATAGCGTAGATATAATTGTACTAATATTTGTCTTATCCGCAATTAACCCAGAAAAGTAAATAAGTATAATATAGTCACATAAAAATCTTAATTGGAAATAATTATTTTTTAGTTTTCAAAACGTTGTTAGCCAGATGTATAAATATTTAAAACCTGGTGGCTTAGTTTTATTTAGAGATTATGGCCGATATGATCTTGCACAACTAAGGTTTAAAGCTGGCAGAAGTTTGGGTGAAAATTTTTATGCAAGAGGAGATGGCACAAGAGTATATTTTTTTACTCAGGGTAAGGATAGAATTTTTAGGATAGATACTGGGAAAATAATTAGAACGAGGATATATGGGAAAAACTTAAAATTCGTAAACTAATGACATAAATGTCACCCTGCGTTAATAATAGCTATCATTAATTGCTCGTTGAATAATATACTATTATTTCTTATAGGTGAAGTGAGGTCATTATTTGAACAAGCAGGCTTCGAGGAAGTAGAAAATGAAGCTGATAGAAGATTGCAAGTAAATAGAGGAAGATTATTAAAAATGTACAGAGTATGGATACAAGCAAAATATAGGAAACCTGTTAATAAATAAACTCCAGAGTACATATTACTTTTTTTTATTAACTTTTATTACATAATTTAATTATGTTAATTTAAAATTATATTTAAAAAAATACATTAAATAAAATCATGAAAGGTACTACAGTATTAAAATAAAATAAAAATAAGCAATACACATTTTTGTACTTTATATAAACTAAAACATTATTACACGTCTTTAGAAAAATAAAATAAAAAATTAATATACAATAGTAAAAAGTTAAAATACACAAACAGATTTTACATGCACATCCTAAAATATTTTAAATACGTATTTTTATATAACGGGACAGTCAGAAATTGTTCCTAAATTGACTGCAAAAATCAGCCTTCACATTATCGTAAACATTAAGATGGGATTAAATTTTTCTAGGATCAAAAACGACAGAAAAATCTACTAAAACTTTTTAACATTCCTCAAAATATTTCACAGCATATCAGACATTTACACAAAAAAATATAGTATAGATATCTCTTTTAAAGTGATTCCTCAAGTAATTACTTCCATAAATCATTTATGGAACTTAAATAAGGGTAGGTATAAACATTTTTATGAGATACATTTTTTTTATATTTACAAGAATAATTATGCAAATTAGGAATATTATGCAAACTAGCTGAACCCAAACAATATAAAATATTATTACTTGTTTGTGTCATAGGCATTTGAATTGTTGAACTAATACTAATAAAATTTATTATAAAATATATAAAAAAAAACAAATTGCCTTCATCTTACAGAAGGTGTAATGTAGTTCCCACCACATAAATTATAATACGTTCATATATTTTTCTGTGTAAATAATAAATAATATATTAAATAAAAGTTAAATACAATTCTTCTTGAACACCCACTTATTGCACAATTTAAATTACTCTTAAACAACTCGTTACAATGTACATAGAATTTATGGAGATGGGTAGACCAGAACATTGTGTCTGCATTTTCCGGGCATTTATCATAATTCTATTAACTTATTTCGAATTTCCCGCTAAAATTGGAGGCATCCTCAGTTTAATTTGGTTACAAGTGACATGATAGGTATATTTATTTTCTAGCAAGCTATGCTATATTTAGTTGGTCAATAACAAGGATATCATATACATTACATAGTCAATGCTTATGGTTCATTTTCTCAGTAATAAAATGGGACATAAAGTGGTATAATAAGAAGAATAAGAGGTTAATATGAATAGGATTCATGTTCCATTAAAGGCAACCCATCAGTTTATTTTATCTACCCCACACACAAAAATCTTAAAATTTTCGTCATTACATTTCATGTGTAACAACTTGCAGAACAGATTTGATGTATTTAATTGACCATATTAGTTAGGTTAGGAAAATCTGGACACGAAATTTGAAATGGGCCCCTAAACACATTTAATATATTTGACTGCCATGTATTTCTTATGGGAGATTCAAAAGAGTAATTTTCAGAGGGGAATTTCTTGGGTTATGGGCATTTCTCAGTATTTAAACCTATTATACGGCAAACTTTAAACATATATTTCTCTACAATTCAAGCCCAAATTGTTTTTTAGACCTAGTTAAATATACAAATGATTTTTTGTTAAAATGTCCATTTTCGGTGGACAAGCTTGATCAGCTTGTTTTTTCAAAAAACAAGTTTAAATCCACTTTTTTCCTACTGTAAGAATGGTTTTTTTATGTTATATTTTACCACATTATAATGCTAAGTTATGTTATGCTATGTTATAATGCACTCATGTTTATGTTTATGAATTTTTTAGTTATTTAGATTAAATGAAAAGAGTACGTTTTAGTTTTTTGGTTTTATATTAATGTTGTTTTTTGACATAAAGCTTTGTTAAGAAAATAAAATAGGTTTTTACTTAATTAATGGAACAAATTCTAACGTAATTTTTTTGTAAATCCCTGGACCAATCCCGGGATTGAAACATTATAATCCCGGGCCTGAAAATTTCTTCCGGGATTAAATGCCCTAATCACAAGTGACTTCTTGTTAAATTTATTTCCATTTCATAATTTTAAACTGTGCTTACAGCTTACAGATGCAGAAAGAGATACGCATTGTAAAATATTTTAATGCTGGGTGGTCTTTAAGTGGTATTGCCAACCTTTTCCAAGTTAGCAAAAGTTGTATATTTCAATTGAAAAGAAAATGGTTGCAAGGTGAGGATTTAGCATACCATCATGGGGGACGAGCTGCAAGGAGAAGCAATTTGATTCAATATAACCAAATGATAAATTGGTTAAGAAGAAACTCTTTTGATACCGCTGCAACAGCTTGTAATGGTATGCGGTTTCCTGCTTGTGGGCAGCTAGATGCTCAATTAAACAGAGCGATATCAGTAATATTATGCAGTTGCAAAGCCTTCATTATCTAACCGTAACAAAGAAGCAAGGCTTTTGCTTTGCCAGCCAAAAATTATGTTGATAGAGATGAAGATTTCTGGTGTAGTCATTTTATCCAACGAAAAAAATATCGAAGTCATGCCACGATGGGTTTCGTGTGTATAGATCAAGAAATTCGCGGTACAAGGAACGATATACCAAGTGAGTTAATGGTAGTCTGCTGGCATATGGAAGGAAGGCTAAATGGCTAACATTACAGACATATTTGCTGCAAATTTTATGTTACCATAGGTGCAGCATTTGTATCCAGACAATTTTACCTTCTAACAGGACAATTGCCTAATTTACAACTGCAAATTAGTGTGGGACTGGTTCTTGGACAACAACATCCAAGGCCAACCAGAAGTCCCGATCTGAATCCAATTGAAAACATTTGGGGACGATTGTTCAAGGAAATTTATGTCAGAATTTTTCGCCTGCAATTACATGAGGCTAAAATAACAAAAATATTTACAAGTCGTTTATTTTCAGCTGCTAGCTGCTTGCGAGTTACATGTAATTTTTCTCCATCCTATAAATGGTTGTAATGTTGTATGGTGTAACCAAATAAATAAAGACCCACTTACTACATAACATGCTCGTCAATATCATCATTTAACTCTCATATTTTCACTTTACTTCAGCAGTTTGTGGTCCCATTTATAAACGAGAAAATATAACAGGCATTGACCACCTGGTGTATATATATTTTTCAATATTAATTATATATTTGTTTACTCATGTAACTGGTAAATAAAAATAATGTGAAAATGCCCAGATCGTGCCCAAATTCTATGTCAATCCATCAGTAAAAATTGCATTAAAGAAAATTACTGAAATATGAGTATTATTCACCTTTGATACATCTACACCTAATTATTTACTTTAACAATGCTCTAGTACTACCGTTCATGGAAAGAATAGGGAAGATGAACAACCGGAAACTATCAAATTGTACATTGCAATTTCGGATAGAATTAATTAATATTTCATATTTATTAATTTATTTGTACAACCCGTGTATGTTATAAAAATTACATTGGAAACTACGAGCATGGCCATTACATCGCCACACAAACTTTTCTGCGTAAGGTTTTCCCTATTACTTCAATTAAAGGTACTGTAATTAATTTATTCCAAATTGGTACTATTTTTTTTTCAAGTAAATAAAATGGTATTTCAAATTTATCTTATTAATACCCAGTAGATAATATTAATAATATTATAAAATAAATTGACCAATTGTAGTTCAATTAAGTCAGCAGTTAAGTCAAATGAACGAATGATGTCAATTTGATAAATCAAATATTTTAGATAAATTAACAAAATGTCTGTTACATATTCAGTTATTGACCCGAGTACATGTATAAAGTGGAAAATGGACGGTTTTCTCCGGGAAATTCAAAATAACTGTAAACTGACCAATCCTATATTTGACATTACTGATCAATTTACTTCCTCGCATAATTTATAATATCCCTAGTTACTGAAAACAATAACTAGGGATATTATGAATTTTACTGATTTGATGAATTTACCATTAACCTATCTAGTGGGGAAACGTTTAATAAGTGAACATTAGAGACTATCATTATTGAATGGAAATAGGTTTTCTTATCACTTCCACTTTAACACTTTTGAAGGCAAGCCAGTTAGTATATTACTCCCTACAATTTCGCATTTTCTTCAATGGTGCAACTCCCAGCAATCTTAGAACAAGCGTAGGTAAAAGAAAAATACCTAATTATTGTGTAATTTACGTTCTTTAAAAAATGGCATTTAAATAATACCTAAGGTGACAAGTACTTGTTTTAATTTTGTATAAAGATTAATTTGATTAAATTAATGCCTTTAAAGCCCAAAAAATGAATTAATATCGAAACAATTGTTTCATAGAGGCAAATTTTGGGCTTTGAAAAATAAGGCTACATTGGTGTCATCTTACATAAGTAAGGCTAAAAATCACATGTTACATGATTCCACATTATATCGACGGATGCAATTCGTTTTCTCAAACCCTGACAATCCTATACAGAATATTCTATAAAATGCTTTCCAGATTAGGAATAAAATTATTCATAATTTATTTATAACATCATAATAGGTGATTAAAATTTTGAAAAGCATTTGTAAGAATATTTACAAAACAATACCTATTAGGTCAATCATGTATCTTGCTGACTGGCGACTCTTTCAGTGTATGCTGCGTGGACGCTTTCACAGACAAAACGATATTGACTCTATAAACATAAAAACAAACATTTTTATTAATTTATTTAACGCCATATACAGGCCTCATAGTTTAGTCAATGAATTAAGAGAAAGGGGTTGTAGAATTCATAGAAGGGGGGAAAACTTTTCGCTTCAGGAATGTGTTGGGAGTAGTTAGAACGTAAATGTAGATTCCCTGCCCCTAGCCTGTCCGCTTCAGGAAGGGATGGGGGTAGAAAGGTCCCTTTTTTGGTTTTTCTATACATAGGCTATATTATGACTGCCAAATCGTGCCACCTAATGCCATCCACATTTTAAAATGGAATTTTTTTTTTTTTTTTCTATCTTGGCCTTGAGCAACTCTCATTCAGCCACTACAAAATATTTGGGTGCCAGGACACCCAGAAGACTTATATTCAGATGATTGTTGCAATGTTTTGGTGCCAAATGTAACTCCTCTAGTACAACCTATGGATCAAAATGTGATTCAAGCAGTCAAATTGCATTACTGAAAAGGTCTCTTAAAATGGATTGTTGCGTCTGAATGTGCAGAACTGAAGAAAGTTAACTTAAAAGATGTCGTGATGGGATTAGCAAAAGCATGGGAAAATGTGAGGCAGAGCTTATTCAAAAATCTTGAAGTAAGCTTCTAATTCAAGTTGATGATGGTTGGGATGAAAATGATAAACTTCCATTATCACATGGAGAGAAAAAATGGAGCTTGGGGGTATAGAGAAAGAAATATGTGAAATTACTGAACTGTTGAATCACATCTGAAGATGTAACCAGACAAGTTTTTGAATGGGCCATTGCACAAGAAGAATTATGAGAATCCATAAACGATATGGATGTTTTGGACCATGTTCAAAACAAATCAAACTTGGATGAAGAAGTAGAGGAGGAGTATCATGACGTGTAAAGCACATGGAGGCAAGTCAGAAGTTTTAAAACATGATTGAAATGGGCTGCGAAAAATGCTGAGTCAGAACACCACATTTTAATTCTATCAGAAATGAAAAAACAAGCTCAAAAGGCAAAAGAAGCCAACATCAAACACCAGCAAAATCGCTCAATTTTTGAGTTTTATAGATTTGTATCATGTTGTGTAATTTTTAGTGATGAAACGATTATTCTTATACGATTAAGATTACGATTATTCTTTAAATAATCGTACGTTTACGATTCCGATTAATACAAAAAAAAAGTGAAACGCATATCTAATTATTTTGGTATTGAATTTACGAACGCTGCATGGAAAGGTCTAATAAAAAAATATGCGTAAACTAAAAAAAAATTAATTTCTGAAACGGAAACAAAATGAAGTAGGTGAATAACGTACCTAATAAATGAAATTACAAATTAATACGTGAAATTCACGTTAACTAAATTTTTATTCAAAAAACATAACATCTGCAGGTTTTGGGGACTCAGTCGGTTTCTTTTAGGAGTTTGAATAAACCCTGCTGCTAAAAATAATCTTTCGGATTGTACAGAAGATAGCTTGTATAATAGGTATCACTAGTATTTTTAATAAAATGTCTCCATACATCACTTATTTCTTATTTATTCCTTGACGACATGATAAATAATAAAACTCACTAGTCACGACAGAACACTTATGGCAGACACAGCATATATTATGCTAGTAAATCGCAACTGGCGAAACACGTAAGGCGCGTGATTTTCAAAGCTTGGAGTAAACAACGCGGCCGGGAAATATCCTATGTGCTTGAAAGGAAAGGATCGTGAAATAATCGTATAGGTAATCGCCGATTACGATTAATCGGAAAACCGTGATAACCGCAGATTAATCGTAATCGTTTCGTCACTAAATTAATTTTATAACACAATATGACAATGTAGTATAGTAGTAGTTTTTAATTTTTATTTCAAAATAAAGAACTTGTGTTGAAAATTTCATGAAATTTTTCATTGTGGGAATGTTGAAATTCGAAGACAATAAAGAAGATGGATATTTTCTGTCTTTTTTCGATAATCCGAATATGTCGCTAATCCGGATTACCTAGTGCAATTATTAGTTGGAATTAAAGAGGTTGTACTGTATTTTTACTTTTACTTACAGCATTCTGTATCATCATAGCACGCTGTTCCCTCATCGTCCTCACTATTTCTAATGGATAAACAGGTTCCTCGGCTTCCATTAAACATAGAGCCGTTTCCATTAGAACTAAAACTCCTGTCCGTCCGATGCCTGCACTACAGTGAACTACTACCGGCATATCCCCTTTGCGCGTATTCCTCACTCTTTCAGTGAAATTTAGAAACTGTTGCGGTGACTCGGGGACTCCATGATCAGGCCAAGCTATGTACTGCATATGTTTAATTTCTCGAGACTGATCATTCTAGAAAAATATATCGACTTATTTTTTAATATCGACTTATTTTTTAGCATTATATATACAGCACATTACACAACCATATTTCGTAATTATACATTTTTCCCATTTAGGCAAAGGATGATCCCAAAATCCCAAATGATCCCAAAAAATAAAAAATAATGTCTGTTAGCCTTTCGCTGCTCCAGACGAGATAACTCCCGAATCAAAATTAATAGGTTCTGATTGCTACAGCGGGATATAGTCGCAAGTGTGTTTGATGCATGTCTATTGGACGGAATAGGCTAGTTGCATTTGCGCACCAACGGCAAACAAGTGTAGACTAGTCAGTCAAGCGGAAGTATGTAAACACACACCTGTTGAGCTATATTCTTCCGGTTTTCCGTTGCAATTAAAATTTTTTAATCACTCTAGTTAGTGATATATAAATCACTAACTAGAGTGATGCATTTGAACACTTTATGTTTAAGGTGTGATTTGATACCCAATTACATCAAAGAAAATGTTACGCTAGATTTTTATATTTACCTTCACATCGACAAGAACAAAGTCCCTAAACACGAAACTCCCTAATGGATCCGTTTCCTCGCTTGTGCACTTCACAATAGCGTTCTGCATTGTTAAAACTTCTCCCACACCAGGCCAGTATTTATGGCACTTTGCCCTGCCTCTTTCCACCAGTGTAGTAAGCATGACGATTAAATTGCAGCCCTCTTCCAGCATCATCTGCCAAAAGTCTTCGGTAGTGGATGGCAAGGGGCCTTGAGTGGCAATATAGGCATTTATCAATTCAGTATTTGGAATTGACATATTGACGTAATTGGCATTTATGTAGTCACCATTAGGGGCATTCTTTAAGATTACCCTACTAGTATCATCTAGAATTAAAAAAAAAATTGGGCTTAGGTAAATAAAAATAAAAAATAAATATTTAGAAAATTATCACTTACATGGTGATATATCCCTATATCTATTCTTATTTACGTTCTGTGGTTTGGCGGATTCGTCACAGGTGAGATCAGGATGTTTTCTATATAACATTTCGTAACGCGCTACCAATGCTCCACTTGCCAAGCCATCAGCGAGTAAAAGCATACTTTGCTGTAGAGCATTTCCAGGAGATGGTGGCCTTAGTTCACCCACAGGAACATACTGATACGGAGGCTCTTCAAAAACTTCTATGCCTTGGTAGAGGACATTTGGTTTTACAGTCAACACAAGCTTTCCTATAAAAATAAAATACCAAAAAACTAAAGATCTAATGAAAAAATTCTATGTGGAGTTAACGTCAACGATTGAAGGACCTTCAGTCGTTGTAAAGCAGCATTGAAAATGGAAATCACTATGGCTCCGCATAAACGACAACACGTTACTTTCATTGCAAGAAAAAGATAATATTCTTGAGCAATTAAAAAAGGTCCCAAATAAATAATTAGCGGCAAAATATGGTGTGGGTACCTCCACTATTGTTTATTATAATATTATATTCCCTAGACTATTGTGTTGTATGTATGTATGTATATGGGTCGGAGTGTAGTGGAAGGTAGTGTTACACTCATTCCAACACAGCACTTAGGCCTCATTAGGCCCTTTATGCATTCCTCCTTTTTACTTGAGTACTTTTCAAACCATCCTATTTATTATGGGTGGCCTGGTGGCAAAGTCTCTACAATTTGTATGTATGATAGTATGGTTCTGAGTTACTGAGATTAATTACTCTGGTCCTCATTACCATTTATCTGGGACCACGCGTCCGCGACAGATGTGTTGAGTGTTCCCAGGTCTCGGGCAGACGCCACAGTCCGGGCCCAAGCCTGCCTAGGTCACCCATCCAAGTGCCACCAACGCCCGCCCAGCATAACTTTGAAGATCTTACCGGTCAAGTCTAAGCGTCTAGGCGGTCCCATTCAGTCACCTTAGTCGCCTCTTACGACAGGTAGGAGGTACCCTGGGTCTATTCTACAATTGTGGCCCCGAACCCAGAGATGATGGAGACTATTGTGTTATTTTTAAATTATCTCACGGACAGTTATAACAGTAGGTACTTACGGAAATTTTTAACAAGTGGCATTACAAACGAAATATGAGGGGTTAAGAAACTCAGAAACTTATTACTACTTTATGTTAAAAATAACGTATTAGATATAGATAGTTTACTGATAATTTACAATACTTGATTAAACTATATTATTGAATCTATTTCACCCCTACTACTACCAGAAATAATATTTAAGCAGGTCACATTTATTTATACTATTTCATATATGTATTTACAATGCTTTATATTATATTACTTACAGTACCAATAAAAATTCAGGTCATATTATCTGTATCGTACCACTAACCTATATTGCACCAATATATTTATTCACTTCTTTATAACCCGGTCAAAGTAGCCAAAAAATAGGGGTAAGCTTACAATAATTCGCATTAAGGTGGAAATTGGTACGAATGTTGGGAACATCATTATAAATGAAATGTGAAAAGTCCCCATCAACCCCATATCACTGGACCCCCTAATACAAGTAACGATTCTGAGAATATAAATACAAAAGAAACCTAGTCCCCCATTTTCTATGCCCGTATTACCTTGAGCAACATAATTATGTCTGCTATTCATTGGTCCGCGTGGCAACGCTCGTATAACTGTTCCTTTTCCAAAGGCTGAAACGAAATACTAATAGTCTTGATATAACTTATAGAACTTGCAGAACATTGAAAAACTCGTGGCTTTTTCCATGACTACGAAGCGATAAGACAACACTGCAGCGTTGGTTCTTGAAGACACTCAGGCGTAGTATTTTCGAACGATGTCTAGTATACTTGGCACGTTTTTATTTATAGAATTATGTGAGAAACACGAAATCTATAAAATATTGCGAGAAATATTTGGGACATATCAATTTCTCTGCTAAGTTTGTCACATGAAAAATGCGTATGCCAAAACCAGTATGGTTTTCTTGTAGTGTTTCGTTTACCCTGGTCCGCTTGATTGTCCTTTTTACTAAAGTCATCGCTGCCACAGGTTTTATTCTTTGTTGTAACACATTTTTCTTCGTGAACTTCCCTTTAAAGTGTATTATTTCAGACATTTTTAAATTCGCTCTTATAACCCGACCACTGCAACGTAGCCAACTTGGTAAAATAAGCGGCGTTGCCACGATAGCCGAGTCGTAGAAAAGACTGTATCTGGGGCACTAGGATTGAAAATTTGGTTGGCAATTAATACAGTCAAAACTAAAAACTTTCATATGTGGATAGTGGCCGTCATGGATTAAACTGCATCATCCCGGAGTTAATTTTTGGTTGGGCGTGTAATAAGGCCCCATCCTTAAGAAGATGTAGATTAAAAACTTTCCTATAGGTACTAAAGGTGTATTTATAGTTTTTGTGGTGATATTATCCTCACTGATAAGTTTTTCAGTTCACCCTTAAATTCAATAACAAGGTTGTTTGTTGTTACACAATGCTCAATTAGTTGATAAATTATTATTTACAATCATTCTGTAAGATGTAGAATGATTTAATATAAAAACAATTTGATATAAAAACACATTTTTTATGTTGTTACTAATTGCTTTATTTCTGTTATGCATTTAGGGCCAGTTTTTCATTGTACGGTAAGGTAATTTCGCAACAGCTAATTAACTAGAAGTTCAGAATGTTACTGTATTCAATATTTTGTATAAAGCTTTTCACATTCTAACCTGTTTTCAAATCGGGTGCTGAGGATGACGTAACTAGTTATCGAGCAATATGTTTGCAAACCGAATATATCGAAATCTAAAGATTAGAAAGATCTAAAAGATTTCTCCTTTTGCAACTACTTCTTTATCATTTTGAACTTGGTTTTCTACTTAAATGTTTTGAGTATCTTTTTCTAAATTATAATTTTGAACAATAGGGGTTTTTAAGGTGTGTTTTGTTTCTCCCTTGATTTAATTTCAGATAATTTAATTATCAGACGTATCACTATTGTCATTATCAGACGACACATATTCATCAGAAGACTGACCCCTCTCCCCATCAAAATCAGTGATATTTGAGTCAGATCTAGATAAATGAAACCATTGTAACTCAAGTTACTATGTTATTACAGGGAACAAGCTCCGATGAAAAATATCAAGAGATACAAGTCAAGATACAATAGTATTCTACAGGCATGTATGAAAGTTAAAACATACTATATTTAAAACAATAAGAATATAAAAAAATATATAATGGAATTGATATAACTACTTTATTTTTAGGGGGAAAAGAATCTGTAAATATGGTTGGAACTATTGCTTTAACTCACAATTGTAAAAATATGAGTTACTATACATTTCGTCGCACGCTTCCATATAATGTTAATTATACCCTGGTTCCTAAATAGTGTGGAGTGATTCATACATAGTATCACACCACTATCACAATTGAACGGTATGCCTATTTGCAATGGATCACAGAATTTCTTAGTGTGCAAATTTGTGTACACTATAGAAATGGTGGGCAGAACTCATTAGTAACCGGGTCTACCGCTCTCATTGGTGAGTTGTAGGCGGTTCTAAATAAATTAAATTTCATTGGTCAGAGGTCAGAGGTAAAGACGCCGGATTTCCTTGGATATATTGTGGCATGCGCTGGTTCATATATGTATGTTTTGGCCCGACACTGGCGTTTCATTTTGTTTTATATATGGTTGATTCGCGATATAAATTAATTGCAATATTGTGTTATACGCGCGCGTTTAGTGTCACTTAAAGTACACTTAAAAACAATGTTAAAAACTTGGATATTTTATTTAATTTTTTTTATTCTGCCCCCTCTAAAATGATACGCCTATGGAATTTCGTTCCCTTAGCCGTCCATATGCTGGTGATGAATCACTCCACACTATTTCGGAACCAGGGTATAGTGATCTTTAAAATTTTCTTTTCTTAACTTTTGGTTAAATTTTTTTTTTCAATTTTTCACTTATTTAAATTTATTATACTCTCAATATTTTCTTTCTTTTTTCTAATAACCACAATTAGATATTCCGTTAAATAAATAAATAAATATAAATCTAGAGACTGTACAAACCTATATCTGTAGCTCTCGCTTCTTGAATAAGTTTGACAACTTCTTGATGGTGGGCATGAGAGACATCATGTCCATTGATCTGAATTAGTTGATCGCCTTCAGAAAGCCGTGGACTACATTTATCTGCTGGAGTATTGGGTGCTACTCGAGACACTAGTATAGGTAAATCAGTTCCCCCTGAAACATAAAGTGCAGAAAATATGTACAATAATTTCTTTATAATCTCTTTATACAAGATGATACATATGGTTTACGTTTGTGTTTGAATTGTATGTATATTAAAGTTAAATCAATATATAAATGATGCCAAATTAAGATCATCTAATTCTAGTACTTTACATGACATTAAAAACCACACTATGATTTAATATAAAAAAACCTGCACAAGTACCTTTAACATTAAAACCATACTTGTTGTCCTCGTCAGGGTGAAGTATAATAGTCACTAAACCATCGTCTATTATTTGAGATGTCGGCGAATGACTAATGCTATAAGGAGGAGTGTCATACAGTCCATTAGAAGTAGGCGAAGGTGGCTCTTCATCCGCATAGCTCATTATTCTACCTGCGATACCAGGTGAAAATGGACTCTCGAATGTTTTTTCGAGAAAACCACCATCACTGAAATATAAATACAAACATTAATTCTACTGCCATTCTGTTGTAAAAAGGTCTTAGAAGCACTTACTCGTCTGACACATGAGAGTCTTCAGTCCAGGCTTTTTTGGGTTCTTTAGTACCTAAGGATGTCACTTTATGGGCATAAGGGCCAGGCGGACGGGCAGGAGCTGTTAATAGCTTTCCTTTGTCCTCCAACATAGGCGGAAGAGTAATGGATTGTCGAATCTAAAATTAAAACTATTCTTTAATGTCATCCAAACATAAAACGTATAAAACTAAGACAAATCATTCATACATTGTACCTATGATTTCACTCAAGGTCTAACATCATCGCTTTAGACAATGCAAGTGCTTTTCAAGGAAATCAACAGTTTCACAAAAGAATTTGTTAACTACCATTTTTTAATGTAAAATTAGTTTCCATGAATTTCCCATTTTATTAGCTTAGAACATTTTTGGTAACACATACACCTATGAGACTTACCAACTGTCTACTTGGAGACCTAACAAACTTTCTTTCAAGTACTCCCCTCTGCCTAACCTCTGATTTTGTTTGGAACTCAGTCCGGCCAGAATATGTAAATTTAGAACCTAATGAAAGAGGGAATTTTCTTCTTACCCTTGGCGAGTGTAATCTGAAGAATGTGTGATGTTCCACGCAGGCTTTCCAGAGAGTTTTGGAAGATCTGTAAGTTTCCATATTGAAACCCAGCAAAGTGTCATAAGACTCAGACTGAAATAGAGAAAACAATCATATTTATTCCATTATGCTTATTAAACTTTATTAAACTTATGTAAAAGTAAAGGGGAGAATTTTGTAACTGTACGACTAACTATCGTTAACTACCATTTTTCACAAGTAGGCCGAGAATAAAAATATACATCCCGGATATGTGCCACCAAAATTTTATCCTATAAAAATCCTATAAAGATGAAAACCACCAAATGGCAACAACTGAAAGCTGAACCTTCAACAACTGAAAGAATTCTTACTCAAAGAATATCATAATTTTTAAGATAATATTCCGCATCAGTAATTTTATTTCAAGAGCTGAATTCGTTAATATTTGATGGATATTTCTTTCATAAGTAATAATTATTTAATTTAGTTTAAAAGTTACGTTTTATTTTATTGTTTTGTGTTTAATGTTCTCGAGTAGGTAAACAATTAGTATTCATATTATGTTATTTTTTATTTAATATTAAGTCCTCTCATCTCCCTATTTTATAATATATTAACATATTATTATAATACCACGTATCTCCATTTCAAATGAGAAAACAAAAAAAACTTGGTATTTTTTAAAATAGTCGTTATCTAATTAAAAAAACACAAATACAAAAAATATAGGTACACATTTAGATTGCATGAAAGTGTAAAGCAGTTTTTGTTTCCTGTGACAAAAAAAAACCGAAACCTCCAAAATTGCTGTTTTGGAGATGAAAGGTAGTTTCTTAAGCGTCGATATATAACGATAACTATAATTATTTACAAATAGTTTGTTGCTGATTTGTTAAAATAATTTTTTTTTATTTCATGTATAATTATCACCGTCTTTTGTTTATTATTTTAAATAACTGTAATTGGATATTCCTTTGAATAAATAAATAAATAAAAGTAACGCCATGCCACTGTATATTCACAAACAACAGCAGGTTTTAAGCTTCGGCTTTAAGGGTTTTATGTTCAGACGTTCGTGGTCATACCAGAATTCTAATTCTAAATTCCTATTCTGAATAGTGTCTATCTATCCATCTATCCGAGCATCTATCTATATATCTATCCATCTATCTATCATAACCGTATCAAAATTGGCGGTAGGCACAGAGTAAGTTCTTGCCTTGTGGGATTGATAAGAGGTAATTTATCGCGAATTATTGTTTGTTAGTAACAAACAAGTTAAACAACAGTTTAGCAACGCAAAGTTTAAGTAAATTTGTAGAATTACAGTTGTTTCAAGTGTTTCTTGTAACCGCAATTACAAATAATTGGAATATGAAATCTAACATATTATGACTCATAATCAGTTTGTAAATCGGACAGCATAAAAAAATTAAAAACTCTGTAAGAAAATTCACGGCAATGTCTCCACATTCCTTGAGCTAGATTTTCCACTTGATGTTTCCAGTCTAGCCTTCGATCTATTTCTATACCTAAGAAGGTGTTGAGCTCAATCATTTGTTCCATAATTTAAAGTAAATTCTAAAATTCGATGCCTTCCATATGCTATCGAATCAACCGTTCGTTACACTTGATCAATGACGATTTTGAATGGCATCCATTACCAACCATAAATAAAAACAAAATTAGTACAGTTTTTCATGAAAGGTTACCCATTAAACAGGTTTTGTAAACGGATTGGAATTTGATTTTGCAAATTTGATGCCTTACATTTTAACAAGGGTCGATTTCTCTAAAATATTTTCACATATCAAGCATTGCCGGATATATCGGAAGTTAACACTAACTACTTTATTTTAAATGGAACATCCTATATATTATTATTTTTTGACTCTCTCATTGAATTTTGAGGTCACTTTGTTAATACAGTAAAACCCCTACTAACGGTCACCTCAATAAACGGCCACTTTTTTATTTTCCCGGACCTCATCAATGGAGTTCTTTGTATTTAGTACCTCTTTAGTAACCATCGATTCTTAAAAAGTTCAGTTAGTAAGTACTGCACTAACATTGTCTGTGCAATGAGCTGGGGCACCATATAACTGTTACCAGGTCACTCTGTCAGCTATTGGAAAATCCTCCAAAAACCCGATGACGGTAATATTTCAACTGTTCACGTATTGTTCAACAATCAAATTGTCTTTATAAATCGTAAAACTAAGTCTATCATATATTAACGAACAGTAAACATTAAGGCTAAATTGTTGCTGAAACTCTTGCTCACAAACCATATGGGGAATATTATCAGCGCAAAAATTGTTATTCCGGTCATTGAATATGGCCTTCTTGGTAAAATTTAATCTCTTCATTCCAAATTACTTTTTGCAAAAAAATTAGGTCTTGAATTTTTTCTGATAAAATCTCACAGAAATTAGTACAGCGTTGTCAATCGGGTTGTACTCTGGTGATTTTATTATAATGCATCTTGTTTCTCTTAAAATTTCTATGTATTGAAGATTGTAAAATTCCCAATGCTTCAACGGCACTTGGAATGGATGCATGAGGTATAATTTTGAAACAAGTAATTTAAAATAGTATTCCATTCATAAGAGTAAAATAATTTATTATATATCATTCAGATATTATTATATTTATGCTATGAAATAATAAATTCAGTCAGTTATAAATTAACTTTTATAACTGACGTAATTTATAATTGAATTAATTCTAAATACTTATTTTTTTTAATATACTATACATATATTTTTTATTGTACATTTTCTATTTTATAACACAAGCTCTATGTACTTAACAGCTATTACGTTACAAAAAAACATATTTACCAAACGATAATCCTTAAATATTTAGCAATAAAGTACGTAATCACAGGCTGAGTAATTTAACCGTTAAATTTAGAGTGTATTCACCCACTATTCATGTATTATTAATATTTCTACAGTGATTAAAATCAGTTATATGACTCGTACATTCACAGAAATAATATTTGCAGAAAGATTACACAATACCAACTACATTATCAATTCTAGAGAATGCTGTGTAGGGTTTCTTATGAAAAATATTGTTAAATAAAAAATTATACAATCAAAAAAGTTACTGCTTTTTACTCACCGGTTCCCTCCTAAGCTGTATAAAAAACTGCTTCCTCTTAAATGATATCTTCATAATTTTGGACCAAGAAAATAAGTTTATTTTGATATTGTTCTGAAAGACTACCAAGCCCACATATGTTACACCTAACTGTATCTCTTTATTTGCATTGTCTTTTGCTTTGTGTAGATCTACGCCATACATATCGATTCGTTTGGCATGATCTAAGAAATTAAACTCTGCGTCTGCAGGTAATTGACCCCTGCAACAATTAAATACATTTTCTTGTTGAATAGGTAGGGAAAATTATTTTAAAATATTAAAATAATGATAACAGGCATACTAATTAGCAGTGACAAATTAACTCTAGAAGGAAACCTACTTGTGTAACTTATGAAGTTCTGATATTTTTCTTTCCATATCTTCGGTTTGGCTAGGAACCAATTGCAAGTTTGATAAATAATTTGGTCCATGTTCTTCAGACTGATAGTCTCCTAATTCGGCTGGAGCAAACAATTGAATGTCAAATGGAAATAAATCATAGGTAAACTAATAATATTATTGTGCTAATATTTCGTTGGGTATAAATCAACTATTATATTAAAATTAGGGCTGAATTTTTAACCTGGAAAGCCAGTTTAACTTAAAACATAAAGTCAACTTCAAACACAACTAACTCATGTTTTCTATGTTGTTTGAGAACTTTTACTTGTATTAATTTGTTATTTTTGTATATGACTATTATGTAGGGATCTCGCAAATTATTCTGCCCTAGACATATTATTGTTGCCATTTTTGCAACAATTTAAATTTTTTAAAAGCAAAGAGTGAAAATTCGATAGGTAGCTAAAAATATTCAATATTTAAAAGTTTATATAGTGTTCACGGGAATCACTGGCCAGCAGTTGAAATTAAATGATTTTATTTACTTGATGTGATTGTGGCTTTAAATTTTTGAAGTAGTTTGTAGATTAAATTAAATTTATTTCATGATTTTTTCTACGTTCATGCAAAAAACCAAACTTTATTGAACTATATTTAATGCAAAAACTGGTCCTTTATTGTACTAATCTGTCATTCTACTACAGTTTTGACATAAAGATCACGATATGTTAAGGTAATTTAGCCAGCAGCTAACTAAATAGAAGATCAGAATGTGAAAAGTTACAAAATATTGATTAGAATAACATTCTAAACTTCTATTTAGTTAGCTGTTGGCTAAGTTACCGGTCCTTAATACAAGAAAAATATCCCCTTCATTTACTATTTCTATAATATCTGTTACATTAATCTAAGACGTAATAAATAAGTGTACACGACCTTGTTAAGCCAATAAATAAAAATTACTATACATCACTTTTGACAGGGTAAATAATAGGTAATCTCTATAAAATATGATCTCTGTAAATCATGAAGTTCCATCGTGTGAAATACCACCATAGTAACACCAGCAGCTCAGGACAAAATTAAACAAGCTAGTATAGTTCCATCTACCAGCATCAATTTTAGAGTTATTTAGATATTTAGTTACTAAACAAAATGGATTAGGTACAAATTCCTAGCTAAACTACATACGAGCCCTGTCTTATTATCTAGAACAATGAAAATCACAAATATAGCTTATTATAAGCCAAAATTGTTATAGGGAATCGGAATAGGGTATCAAATCACCCTTTACATGTGCTCAATGATGATTTTGCATGGCAATCACTACCCATTACCGTTACCCCAAACAAACATAAAAAATTTCAACAAATATTTTATTATTTTTGATAATATATTTCTAAAACATGAATTAGTATATCTGTAAATAATACGCCTTTTTTGCACTATAACATGAAAAATAAATCGCGTAAATTGATAGGAAATTAAATAACGATTAAATGGGGTATTTTCGCTCAATCGAAACAAAAATGGGCAATTGCATATTCAACAAGTACATTTTGTTCCATAATTTTTGACATAAGAAATAATGCGCAATATTCAGAAATACGTGTTTAATTGCAGCTTGAATGTCGTCACATGATTTTATTTATTTATTTTACAGCTTGTTTTAGAGCTAAACAAAAAAATAAAAAATACGGGTATCTTCTTTTTCCATTTACTTTATGCTCCCATTGTTAAAAAAAAAATGCGAAAATACCCCATTATCATTGACTGTTTTTGCAATCTGACTACTGGGAAAAAAGATGTAAGCGAAAGATAAGAAAAAATTAGTTGTTTTTACTATTTGTTTAATAACAATTGAAGCACACGCTTAGGATATGGTCAACACAATTTTTCTGAATAATGGGATTATACAGATTACAGTCCAAAGCGAATAAAAAACGTTCTTCCTGGTTTATCTACCGGACTAATTATAGGTACATAATTTGTATTTCGTTCCATATCGACATTTTAAGCAAAACAATGAGCGTTTGTTGCTTAAAGCAACACAAACACATGCAATAAAATTATCAACAGTCATGAATAGGCACTAGGGAAATAATATTTACTGGCGCAATAATATTTTTAAGTACTTAATAAATAGCACGAAGCAGGAAATTTACCTTGTACAGTATAACTTGCTAGAAGTATGGCAGTGCTTGGGGGCAAGTGTAATCTTCCTTCCAGAATATCCCGCCGTAATTGTAAGTAGAACTGATATCTTGTGTATTCTTCTTGTAGCTTACTGGGATCAGATACATAAAATTTTACTCTAAAATATAAGGGGTACTGGCAGTTACCTAGCTGTTTCTTTATTGATTTGGACGGATCTAACCAACGCTGGAAAAATAATCAATCCATTAAACTATTACCTAGTTGCATTAAACAACTATTATTAACTAATCCATCTTAACATTAAAATTTGATATTTCGACGGTATAAAACTCTAAAATGTTAACGTTTTGTACGTAAACATTTTATTTTTACTTTGTCTGTGTTCTTCGTGATAATTTACACCAAAGCTGTTAATTACTTAATTTTCATTTTGTATCTAGACATCTGTTTAGGTTCTAGAACAACAGTTTTATAATTTTTTTTTAAATGTAACAAAATTTTACTTGCTATAATGGCCAGTTTTATAAAAAAATAGTACCAGAATAGTAGAATATATCAGCAGTAGTTGATCTTAATAAAAGAAATGTATATAGATAGCACAGCCTGAAAAGGGATGTTTACCAAAAATTGTAAATAAGGAAGGATATGCCGATTCCTAAGGCAGTATGAAATAGTTATGGTCATCATTTAATTTTAGCTTTCACAATATCTCATATGGAAAACAGGATGTCCTGTAAATTCTCAATGGATACCCATATACTGGACTTGACCTTGAAAGATACAAAAATACTGACACTTTCTCCATCCGATTCTTCAGCTCTTTCTCACTTCAATATTTCCAGATAAATACTACTATCTCGATTTTGACTATGGATTTTGACAAACCTATGCCAACCAAATAGGTACTTGAGTTAGATATATTATTAGGTTTAGTAAGTATATTATTA
Organism: Tetropium fuscum; assembly: GCA_964058915.1. Taxonomy (NCBI): domain Eukaryota; kingdom Metazoa; phylum Arthropoda; class Insecta; order Coleoptera; family Cerambycidae; genus Tetropium; species Tetropium fuscum. The sequence continues at coordinate 17,464 of CAXKVY010001298.1, read as the reverse complement.
TAGTAAAACAGTTCTGATTGAAAGAATAGAGGAGGTATAAGACACAACTATGTAGGTAAAACTATGTAGGTATCCACTTTTACTTTTTATCGAGCTTTTTATTTATCTGACATCTTATGTTGCTTGATAATATCTAACAAAGTATACCAAAATTTACACGGTTCCATTTCTGTCTTTCTCAAAATGAGCAATACCCAACGCTCCCTTGCGGGCACTGGAGGATTTCAGGGGTGCAGCAGAAGGCTAAGAGAAAAATAGGGGGCGTTAAGGCAATCTAGAAGGGCGACATGACAAAGAATCCTGTTTATATAAATCCCACTTTAAGTTCCCCTGCCATGGAAACCGTAGAGTCCTCAGTAAGCACTTATTTAAAACTAAATACTTAATACTTTGTTTTACTTCCTTTAATAAACATTTTTTATAAGAAAATTTTACATTTGTGTTACATTTCCAACCTACATATATAAAGGCAGTTATTGCTTATTTAATTTTCATTAGCATCCTGTGGAATAACAGTGGATCTGACAAGGCATATTATATTATGTATTGATAACTCAATACAGATATTTATATTTTTATATTGCAGGTTGCAAGATATCTAAATAAATTAAGAAAATAAATTATGTTAAAAAATGTTAACAAGCAAAATCATTATTTATTTAAGAATGTCATTAACCCTCTACGAGGTAAGTAGGTAAACAATTTCTTTTTGGCAAGGACCATAATATTTAAATATTTATCTTCAATGTACAAATAACTGATAAATAATGTAATCTGTGACACATTTAATCTATAATCTATAAATATATCTATTTGTAGGAAATATTCAGCAAATTCTAAAAACTACCTAACTAGGTATATAAATTAAAAATTATTATCTTCATAAAATACCATATCTATGTATGAAATTTGAATATATTTTTGTTAGATTTTTTTATCACAAATGAAAATGCATATAATATATCCAAGTAAAAATCACTCACCATCCACTCTGAACATCTATTACTCAGTGAACTTCCACCATCAGAATATTGTAAACCAAAATAATCCTTTTCTACTAATTCCAAATGATGGTAGACTTGTTCTAAGAGGACAACACCCTTAGCACGCTTTTCAATATGAAAAACGTGCTCGGTATCGTCCAAAAATCTCACAGTTACATTGAGACCTTTTAATTTACGTTCCCTTGCTGCAGCCAGTTCTAAAGCGTGAACATTATAAGTACCACTAGAACCACTAAAAGCTCTCTTTGAAACACTTTCGATCATTCTCACCATATAACTCCCGTAGATTAACCGTCATGCTAGAAACAAGGATTATGTGACTAATCAACAGATTTTTTCAGTCAATATGTGGTATATGATAGCAAAATTCACCTGAATGATAAAAAAGTATATCTATTTAGTTATCTATAACACATTTGTATCTAATGTAATGCATTTCTGTAGATAAGGAAAATAAGCAAGCTATCATTAACCTAGAACACTAAATTTGTGGCAAAAATGAGTTATCAGCAGCATTTAAACTAAAAAAGTGGCTTGATTATTGATGAAAGAACGGTTAAGATAAGGATCTGAGAAAGTTACCTATAAATAAAAGAAAAAGGTTTTAATTTTTGTAATGCTGTCACATCATGGTTTTTGAGGCTGTGGTTCCAATCGTTCGTTGAGTCACTTATTTCCGCTGCACTGTGAAGAATCTATTTTTAAACATTTCACTAGGTACTGGATTTATCACAAAATGCTATCACATTTAAATTTTCAATAATATATAATATTTTACTTCAGAACGTCAGTGGCAGGATTTTCTGGTTGGTAGTTGCATGTAGCTGTTAGAAGTTAGAAATTATTGTTGTAATCGTTTCGGGCGCTGCCCTCTATCAGCCATGTCGTGATTGATATTTATTTTATTAACACTACCACAGTGAGTATTTTGTGACTACTAATACACTATCGACAGCAATTACTGACGACGTGAAGTAGAACAGAACATACATGAACGTTATTATCAATAAAGTAAATAAAAACTTGAAATATTTATACAAGTAATAAATAATCTTATTAATATTTTCTTCCGCCATATGAAGATACCTACATTACCTACTACCTACTAGTGAAAATGTAGGCATCGATTTATTCTCGCATGCTGACATCTCTTACGCTGAGCGCGTGTTACACACACGGAGGATTTTGTCCACCACGGACCGCGCCGATTTAAATCTATTTAGCTTTTACACGGCGGTACCGCCGGTTACACACACAGGGGATTTTTCCGCCGCAGACATTGACCATCGCCGCTCACAAAACAAAGCTCATCGTCAAGATTTTACCACAGACATTTTACTCACAAACAAAACAGCTCGCAAAACACAAGAAAAACCGCTGTGTGTAAACCAGAGATATGGAATATCTCTGGTGTAAACTACATTTGGTTACATACGCCACTACTTGGAGACTGTGACGGTAAAACTAAAACCACAATATACTATTTACTTATACTGTGGTAAAACTACTGTCGGCTCCAGTGGCAGCATACTGCGGTAACTAATATTGCCGAAGTGGTTACATTAATTCGCAGCGGTCAGACCAGGGATGGAGCCACCAGGTTGCCACTTGGAATATAAATGCCAACACCCATCACTTCTATCTTCTATCACAATGCGGGAGCTTAGCAGGACCTTTGGACATTCACCGCTGGGTGGCTCTAGCAGGTTACCTGGCATTTTCCATTTCTCAGCCACAAGATTATCAGATATTTTTTGACTGTTTTTTGGCGTTTGGTTAATTCATATCACTTATCTATGATTCATATACCTTCATAAATCATTGCTAGAGGTAAGTTCCTACTTCTTATCATTGATAAGGACTCTCATCAAGGTAGAGGTAAGGACTGTAAAGAGGGCACTCATATGGGATATTATATACAATATATATTAGTATATAATTACATAATATACTTATATATATATATACAAAAAAATCATTTAGTATTAAATCGCTGTCATACTTTGCTACTTTTAACACAAGGGGTGTGTGGGTGTGAGATTGTGTTGTGTAGTTGCACCTACCCTGGTTCTATACTGCCGTCCTTAGGAAATAATCAGTTCTAGACAGCTTACGTTACATATTTACATAAGAAAAACGCCGTATTTACAACCACAAATATATATTTTTAATAGCATTCTAAACCTAGCATCTACAAAAAGATTTGCTAAACTGAAGAAGAACCTCGCAACTATTAGGAGAAACATTGCATATACTTGTCATAGCCTGCAGATGCCGTGTCTATTCTAAGTAAAATGCAAAGGCGGTGTTTTCGCTAAGTAATTTGGGCTTATTTCCGAAACCTATTTATTTTCTATCAAGTTTGGTGTGAAGTGGATTATTTTAATTTATGTAACATCAACGTTGGTCAAGAAACAACGTAAAGTCTTCAAAGTTCTATGCAAATAAGATAAGTCATATAACAAGGACATATAATTTTTAATAACATAGGTATTTTTATAAGTTTGTTTTACTTCAGTTGAAAAAATACAGAGGGTCCTTAAATCATGTAGGACCTGAGGAGTCACAACTTTCCGTAAGTTGTGACCTCAGGTTATTTTATGAAAAACTTCTTTTAACATAGTTCAGAATGTGAGGACAGTTTGGACATTTGGACAGTTCAGAATGTGAGGAGCTTCAACCACCATGAACTTGCCCAATAAAAATTGGTGTGGATTGTTAGTTTCGTCTCTATTTTTTAAGTTTTCCTTATATTTTCGAGAAATATATTCTAATTCAACTGTCTTTAGGTGTCCACTAATTTTCCCTACCAGTCTTTGTTGATCATTCTCTTCTCCTATTTGGATCACGGGGAAATGCCCTCATCCCAGCCCCTTCCTGGTGGAATTGTGACACTCAGGTACAGAACAACCCGTCATTTTAAGTTATTAAGTCCTATTACCTCCTATAAATAACGTTTTCAGTTCATTTTTCTTTAGACACAAAGCCAATAACACAACAATCAACACAACCTCCATTTTTACTATTTTGCCTATTTAATATTCTGATTTCTACATATGCACAAATATTTGTGGCTCACCTTTGAGTTTTTCACAATCAAGAATGGTAGATTTACTTTGCATGTCACAATTTTGCGAATATAAACAACCTACAAATGTCAAAATCTGAGTGACTCACTCAATTCTGAACTAAAATGGCGGCACCAATCAGAAAGTGGCAACGCCTTGGCCAGACTCTCATTAAAGGGTCTCTAGATTTCAAGATATGACCTCTGGTGGCCGCATGTGGAACTAATATCTAAGTCTCTATAGTCTCTCTCTCTCTCTCTCTATATATATATATATATATATATATATATATATATATATATATATATATATATATACACATATACATATATATGTGTGGTGGCGTTGTATATCATGTCATGTATAATATACCCAATATACTTTTTGAATTTATTAGCTTGTGCAGGTAGCCTATCAACTATCAACCTATATTAACGACTGGATCGTTATTCTTACGCGTGCGTCCATACCACAGATTTCCCTTGTTTTTCCACATTTCCATTGCATTTCAGGTCGCGTATCGAGACGCGAAACAATTCAAAATGTCAGAAAAATCTCGCCATAATGTTTGCTACGCGTCTTAAACCACAGGGCTTAAACAAGCTCCGCCTATAAAATTGGCTATATATAGGTATTACAGTTTGTAATATTCGGGTTTTGAGTTATTCTTTTGTTTAGAAAGTGTTAGAATCTAATCAACAGGTAAGATATCTATGTACCTATTGATTTTTCAGCTACAAGTGGATTTAGGAAATGCATGTTGTGGCGTTGTAATGGTGATACTATAGGTCTTGTTGCTCGTTGTTAGTGTTTAATGAACTTGTATTGATGAACAATATTAAAAAAACTGGGAATTACACTTAACTAAACATGCGGCTTTAGTTATAATGTATATATGTCTATATAAGCTATTAAGCCATACCCAAATAGCACACGATATCCTAAACATCTAATGACATTTAAAAGGCATCTTAAAGGTGGAATGAGTGAGATGTCATATTATGGACACCCATACGAGACATCCATAAGGGCATCCATTAGACGTAAGTCATTTAGACATAATTTGGATCCTTTAGGATCTAATGGTCATTAGATAACATGATTTGGTTCATCAGTGGCGTACTGCGTAGTTATGCCGTTATATACGGCCCTGTGGGCCGACTACCCATTAAAAAACGAACATAACAAAATCATAAAAAATTAAAAGCAGTAACAAGCAACAAAACATAAAATATAAAAAAATTAAATGATTTTAAATCAACAACACATTAGTATAACAACAAATTAGTATAAATACGGCAATACGGTCCTGTGCTTGACCTTCTAGATGTTCAAAGGAGTAGCGGTTTTGCAGTCGAAGCGTGTGGCGGAAACTAAAAAGGTTTATTTTATTTCTTATTTATCCGAGATATATAGTGTACTTACATCAATTTTGAATTATTGTCTGCTGTCTGTTGAACTGTAAAACTTATGATTTCTGACAAAACGTCTGAAAATAATGAAAAGTAAATTAAGCAAATATAATTGTCATTAAGGACGGGAACGTGCCATTACATTAGAATATATTTATTACTGCAGATGCGATTTGCAAACAAATAAATATAATCATCTATGCGTCATAACTTTTATGATATTTTTTCTGTCACAATAAAGGATGTGGTTGCATTTCCTGATGACACCAGTATTGGTAAAGACGGTGAAGTCTATATTAATTCATTTTTAAAGTTAGGTGTGTGATTACTCACATGGTTTCTACTAGTTTTAGCGAAGTAGTGAAAGACAAATAAACAAGTGATATTTATAACTCATTTAATTTAAAGTTTATGAGCATCTCTAAAATGTGAACGGATGCAGCAGTTTATTGAGTGAATTTTTAATTTGGGCCAGGTAAATATTGAATATAAAACCACTATATTTTTGTATGCCTACTTAATTACATGTCTCGTGCCCTTATTTCAGTCCAGTTCAAAATCCAATCCAATTTATTAAAGGGAAGGGCAGCATATAGAAACAAACTGTCTTTAGAAAATTATGGTTGCTTTGACATTTTACCTCGTCTTTTCTAATTTTGGATACTTGTTGTATTTGTTAATTGATTTGGTATTTGATGAATTTGATTTGATTTGAATTAATATAATGGTAATATCAAATTTAAATCGCAAATTAATTATCAATAGTTTAAAGAAATAGTCAACATATAGTCAATAAATAAAAATACCTAATATACGTAGCCAATTTTCTCAAGCCAGTTTAATGATATATAAATAACATTTAAATAATAATAATGAATTACACAATAAAACACTCATCACGCTTTACTGTGTAGTCAGTACAGTTAGGATAGGAACTGCTTTTGGTACTTGGTAAGTATTTTTTTCTTCAAACGTCGTATAAATGACAACTTATGTGACATTACTCAATAATATTAAGTGTCATTTATATGGCGAGGAGTATTAATACTTAATACTCTTAAGCGTATAAACACATTAAAGTAATATCAATTCAATTTGAATAATGATAATTTTTTTAAATATTTGTTGTTTCTATTTATAATAAAAGTACAATTGTGAAGATATGCATCGTGGAAGAATCCTCCACTTCTTGCTATATCAGTACTCATGACAATATATCTCAACAGGCTTTTAAAGATTGCGTGTAGTGGCTCATTTTTTTATGCAGTACCACCCAAAATTTTCGTCAAAAGGGATTCTGATACGTTGAACATTTCTGAACAAGATGGTTATGATCCCATATCTTTCTACTCCGAAAAAAATAGTCTCCTTAAATATGAGTTTCAGACATCTCTCCGCTCCACTAGTACACCTACAATTTTGTCGTCACTGGCGCGGTGTCACGGCCAGATCTGTTAGTAGGCTACGTCTTGATGCGAAAATTTTAAAAACAACCACAAAATAGCCAGCTGATTTATTTACGCTCTTTTGCAGGCAGGATTAAGGCGATAACAGAATAGCAATATCGATCTTTCATTTCCAATGCCAATAGAAGTTTTTTGATTAACCAACGGGTTCCCACGTTAAGACCAGATTACAGTTACGGATTTTCAGGGCGACCGTTTATTCATTAAGGCGTTCCGTATAAAAAAATGTGCGCGGTACTTTTAAAATTAAAAGAAATTATTTAAAATCTCGGCATACAATAATAGATGTAACGTAGATGTAAAAGCGCAAAAAAAATGTTTTGTATTTTTTTAATAGATACACCTAATGCGATAAGGTATTGGGTAGATGTATGGCTCTTATTGATTAATACGAATCCCTTTTTCTTTTAGATGCCGGACAGTCTGTTACTTCCCGCGAGCTATATCGTGATGGCGGAAGCCGAACCCGACCTAAGCACATTCGAAAACAAATCCGGCCTGGCGGAAGATATGAAGTTCTTGGCCTCCATGCCGGAACTTTGTGACGTCACATTCCTCGTAGGAGATACCCGAGAACCCGTATGTGCTGTCAAAGCCGTCCTCGCCGCACGATCCAGAGTGTTTCACAAAATGCTATATCAGGTGAGTAACGACTATATGTCTAGATGATACATGTTTTCTTCTTCAAAATAATACTTCTCTATTCTATTCCGTTTATACTCGTATATATACTTCTCCGAGAAATTAACGCACCACCAAAGAATAACCAAAAGTTTGATGTTAATTTTTGTCTAGACCTCTCTTATCCGATTGCCATGATTTTTTTTTGAATAATACTTTGTATGATTTTCCATTGGATTTAAGTCCGGGCTATTAGCTGGCCATGCCATGGTGTCGATTCCAACTTCTGCCATGTAATTTTGCACAACTCGTGCAATGTGAGGTCTGGCATTATCCTCCATTAACATGTAACGTAATAGTATGGCCAAGAAATGTCTGATCAGCCATATAAAAGGTACCTACCAGGTACCTATATACCTACAGAAATATTCTGATATATTATCTAGAACCCAGGTAGAGAACAATGAATCTTGATTGAAAAACAATCTATTGATCAGCAACAAGTAAACTACAAAGACAGCATGCTGAAATTTAGAACGAACTTTTCTATGTAAAATTAGTATTTAAAATCGGATGTTTGAATTTAATTACTTACGAGAGGTCAAGAAGAGTTAAGAAGTTTTGTACGAGTAGTTTCAGATTTGTTACGGACTAACCAGTTCCAGCATCCATAAAGCACCTCCAAAAGGGTTGGGGTTGGGAAGTACTACAAACGCAAAACAACGTAACGAAAGGTACCATTTCACTTTAATAAAGTTAACTTATTAAAAATATACCGAATTCGTAAAATGCCAAGTACACTAAACTTTCTACAAAGTACTTACCATAGATAATTTACTGCAAATATCAGCTCCATATATTAATAACCGCCATATAATCTATAATATTGAACATAAAACATTTTAAAGCGGCCATTTTTAACTTATATCTAGTAAATTCTTTTTAAAAAGTTGTATAGAAAACCAGTAAAAGACCACTGTATAATAAGGTTTGCCTATACCATTAATCTTTACATACACATAGCAGCGTGAAGTAAGTGTCGCCTACACAAATTAATCATATAATACATTGGTATAATATATAATAATAATATATAATAATGTATAATAATATATAATAATATATAGATTTATACTCTGAGCTGTACACTTATGAAGTTACTGGATAAGTTACTACTTTGGAAACGATTTCTAATAAAGTTATGTTGATTGCAGGCACCCAGTCCACAACGGAAGAAGGATCCACCTCCCCGTGAAAATAAACTTCGTCTCTTCTTGAAAAGATCATCAGAACCCCTGCTAAACTTACAGAACGCCTCCCAACAAGTAAGTTCACGACATATCATTTTTATCTTAGCTATTGACCCAGTTAGGCTATTTCTTGTAACCAGAAAGCTTGAAAAAAAGTTCAGTTTAAAATGGAAATAAAGTTTAGCTAAACAAATTTATATTTCACGATTAGCTATAAATATGCAGATTCTTTTTTGGATTATACACTTTCTACAGTAAAACTATCTATTTTATTAGCATATAATAGTCAAGGGCATAATATAATAGTAATATTAGTAAACTATAAGTATATATGGTTAAAAAAATTCCTCAACTCCGTCAACAATGTCAACATCAAGTACGAGTAGAAGCGGAAAGTCTTAATGTACGGAAACCGAAAGCAGTAAGTTCGTTCATGTCAAGCCACAAAGCAATGTTGCCAAATATTATAAAATGAAAATAAATGAAGGAGAAACAAGTGTCGTGATTTTTCAAAAATAGATATTCTCAGTATCTGGAGGGCTGCAGCGCCATAGTTGCTCCTAGATTTGCCCGTGATTCACATTATAATGGAAATTAAAATGCAATGCAACATTTTTGAGGATTTAATTCGAGAAAAGATATGGAATAGGGGTAAAGAGGAAAAAAACAGAATATTTTGCCACTTGGGGATTATACGCCATGGTGCGTCGTTAAAGAAACAAAAGAGTACCAATGGCGCACATGGCTGCTTCACCCCCACAAGCCATCCCTTACGCACCTCGCGGTGGTTTTTGCCTTTTTTCTACGAAACGGTTGGCCTCACAGAAAATTGCACGATTATTTAATATATTCCTTATAAAATTTGTTTCAAGTATAAACTATTAAAAAAGTGCCAAGAGTTAGTTCTACCTCAAGGGGTGGTGCGAAAACGAACTCATGTCGCGAAAGATAACGCAGCGCTCCTTTTGCAAAAGTGGATTCGATATAAAGCGGAGCGCGCACCTTGCTGTACTCGTATTACTCAACACCCTGGCCTGATCGTTCACTGCTCGAAAGCCATTATGCCTATAGTAATGGAAATTACAGTTCTTGTAGAAAACTTTACAAGAGACATATTAAATGAGTGTGAAATTTTCAGCGGGAGCAAGTAAAATCGCAGAAACCACCGCGAGGTGCGTTAAAGGTGGCTTTTGGGGGTGAAGAAAGGTTTCTAAAGATGAAAAAATATTGGGCACTATGCTTCAATAGTCACAAACTTTTCTGGTTCCAAGAAATTTGTAAAAAGCATTAAATATTAGACTAAAATTCAAACCTAGATATTAATGTTTATGATGATATGGTATATTATATACATAGAGAGGCTTCACCCAGCAGCTGGCTCCTATCCAAGAGGTAATCCACAAGATATTCCTTCTCCACAACTGTCCGTCTTATTGCCTGTGCGCCTGCCTTTTCTATACTCCAAAGTTCACTTATTTGACTTCATAATTTGGTTACAACACACTTAAAACAGTAAAAGCATAAAGTCACTACCAAACGATAAGTTTATTTGCTGATTAACAATTATATAATAATTATAGCGCAATTAATTTCTCTGCATATAACTAGTTTAAGGCAACCGCTGAACTAAAACTAATGTTACTCGCTAGTGTAGTAAAATGTCGTTAATAGATATGACGTTAATAAATATGACCTTATGCCATGTATCTATATTATTTGGTCAGTCGTCGGCGCTTTTATAAAATTCCTGTAACGTAACAATCTAAATATATTCTTGGGAAACCAACTGGTGCTCCTAGATAGACCAATGGAATTCATAATATTTCAGATTACGTTTCAGAAAAAAATGAATCATAAAGACCACTCATTGGTCTCATGGCCTTATCGAAAATCTGGCGTGTATCCACCCGCATGTGCCGTAAAGCCCGCCGTTCCCCTACATCCACTTATTTATGATACAATCAGCAAATTTGCTATAGTTACCAATTACATTAGTTTCAGTTGCAGAAAAATACTATCAAGTATTTATTGCAAGAAAGCTGTTGTAGCCAAATTTTAGTAGTTTAGACGCACAAAAATAGTCGGGAATCTAGCTCCTCAAAATATGCTTCCATAATGTTACACCCATCACCCGAAAATATAGTTCTCTTGATACAAGTTTTTTTTGATACATAATACTAGTTTCTGCTTATATAATTATAAAGCGTCCTTCGAGGACCCAGAAGCGAAAAGGATTTTATCTACTTATCACCTCACCACACCAAAGTTTGTACAACAATCATAATTCACAATACACAGACAAAAATAAAGACTAAAGACAATGTTAAATATCTTAGAGTAGTACATCTAAAGGGTCCGCCAATAGGGACGCTCGATCTTTGACAGCTCATGGCGGCCATGTTGTTTGTGGTAGAGTTGGCAAACGTAGTTGTTATTATTCAGTGTATCTTCACAAATCACCATGAACCAATTCAGCCGCGAGCAACATGTGCAAATCGTTAAAACTTATTACGAAAATCATTCATCGGTTCGAGCAACGTTCCGCGCGCTCCGCCAATTTTACGGTGCAATTGATCGTCCTGCTGAGTCGACTATCCGTCGTTTGATTAACAAATTCGAGGCAACCGGTTCGGTGAACAATCAGCCAACACCGACGCGTCGTCGAAACGTCCGATCTGCCCAGAATGTCGCCGCTGTGCGCGATAGTGTGCGTGAAAATCCGCGACAGTCAATTTCACGTCGCGCACAGGAACTCCGCCTTTCGGAAACATCACTTCGCCGAATCTTGCATCTGGATTTGGGCATGCATCCGTACAAGATCCAGCTGACACAAGAGCTCAAAATAAACGACCATAGACAGCGCCGTATCTTCGCTGATTGGGCTTTAGAGCAGTTGGAAGTCGACCCCGATTTTGGTCGCAAAATCATCTTCAGCGATGAGGCACATTTTTGGTTAAATGGGAATGTCAACAAGCAGAATTGCCATTATTGGGCCGAGAACAATCCACAGGAGGTCCACCAGGTCGCAATGCACTCAGCAAAGGTAACTGTTTGGTGTGGATTTTGGGCCGGAGGCATCATCGGGCCGTATTTCTTCGAGAACGACGATGGTGTGTCCATCACGGTAAACGGCGAACGATACAGATCCATGATAACGAACTTTTTCTGGCATGAAATCGACAATATGGATGTCGAGGATATGTGGTTTCAGCAGGACGGCGCTACGAGCCACACAGCGCGCGCCACAATGGATCTTCTGCACGAGCGCTTCGGAGGAATGGTTATCTCGCGCGGAGGCGACATCAACTGGCCACCGAGATCGTGCGATTTAACCCCACTAGACTATTTCTTGTGGGGTTTTCTTAAATCACAGGTCTACGCAAACCAACCACAAAACACTGATGCCCTCAAAGTCAACATACGCCACGCCATCGATGAAATACAGCCCGATTTGTGCGCCAGAGTCATTGAAAATTGGACTTCTCGTATGCGCGCCACCCAGCGAAGCCGAGGTGGACATTTGACCGATATTATTTTCCATACATTATGCCTTCGAATACTCTTTCAAACAAAAAATAAATTTCATTTATACCTCTCACACAACTTGCTTTATTTCATTTTAAAGATCGAGCGCGCTTATTGGCGGACCCTATACATAAATTACTCAAATTCACTAAACATGTAAATTTAACAAATAAAATGTCAATGTGATCATAGCAAGGAATGGCAAACTTAACTGAGACAACAAGAAAGGCTTCTACGGTGGGTAATATACAAAACGCGAGCGCAGCGCCCCCTAATGCTTACTGAGGTTTTAGGACACAATTTTAAAAACTGGCTTGTGCAACTTCCTAGTTGCTTCAACTAACGGAAAAGGTGGAGTATTCAACTCCTGTTAACAATTTTGATAGGGAAAATTCGATACCTACTTAAGTAAAGAATCAATGAAACCATTATTTAATTAATAATGACTATGTTATAAGCTAAAATAAAGCCGTTTTTAAGAAATAAAAGTCACCTTGTTACCATTATTCATAATATTATTACAATTAATAATAATACAAGCCTCTTCAATAATAGAATAGTAAGATAAACATTGAATTAGGTATATAAATGTAGATAATCTTAAGAATTAAAGTATTGCTATAAAATTAATTTATCCAACCACTAAGCAAATATTTGTACCAGGTACAAATAATAAATTAAGAGAGAAAAGCTTACTGCAAGTGAATTAACAATCTCTCCTATATTATAAACGTCCGTCTGTCACCAGGCTGTGTATCTCATGTAACGTGATAGCTAGACAGTTGAAGTCTTGACAGATGACGTATTTCTGCTGTCGCTATAATAACAAATACTAAAAAACAGAATAAAATTAATATTTAAGATCCGAGTCTCTATGCTAATAAATGCCGGAGTCGCCGGTCGGACGAAATTTTTGGAAAATCATAATATATTAAAAAGGTAAATACGGCCTCTAATTTAGTGCCCCCATTAGATCATTCTAGATAATGTACGCATTCTCTCAAAACTATATTTTCGAGTGTACACCTTATGACGGAACCTCTGGCTGCGGATTCCCGACTGGATAAAGGCGTAGGTACTTAACTGCTTTACACTGTAATTAATCTAGGTTACATGTCCCTCAAATACGGAATAAACCTGTATCTATAAGGGGACCTTGTGGCATGGTGCACTAAAGAATAAAACGATATTTTTCATGCTTTTAGGTATATATATATATATATTTACACACTAGTATATATAGGTAGTGGGTAGTTTGTGACACCTTAACTTGTGAATATAGAGCATATTTTGCATGCAAATTAGTCATCTGTGGTATATTTATACGCGGGTTTATAGGCTGTAACTTTAATCGGCAATTAATACATCTTAATTTCAGTTTTTCTCGTTGATGAAATAATAAAACGAAAGTTAAAAAGTGTACCAATTTAATTGAAATTCTTAACATAAAAATAAATGTAAAATATTAAAATGTTAACAAAAAATGTTCCTAATAATCTGTATATCGTCCAACAGCATTAATTACAGCTTGATACCATCTTAAAATTAAATTAGAATTTCGTTTAGACTCTAAACGAAATTATAATTTAATTTTCTCTCTATTAGCTCTAAACTTATTAGTCTCTTATTACCTCTAAACTTTAGAGGTAATAAGGTCCATTCTTTTGTAAGATCTTGCGAGTATGAACATTATGCAGATGAGGAGCGATCTGTCTTTGGAGCACATCTTATACGTACTCAATGGGATTAAGGTCTGGCGACTGTGCCGGCCACGGTAGAAGGGTAATATCCTCATTATCAAACCAATTCTTCGTCATAACATGGGGCTTACAAGACAGGCCCACATCATAACTTAGGCCTTACTGGAAAGGAGTTCTGTGTTCACAGATGTATCTAGGTTTTATCTCAACCTTGCTTTAAGAAGACTGAGAGTCTGGAGAGGGCCTGATCGACAAGAGAGACAAACATGTACAGAGTGTTTGTCTATATGGTGGCCTACAAGTTATGATGTGGGTTGGAATAATTCACCATCGAATTGTTTTCGCTTTAGTGGAAGGCACTTTGAATCGGTAATACTTATTACCAGCATACATTTTCAGCAACATTTTTCCTCAAGTTGTATTAACTTAAAATTTATATATATCGCAATAATGAAATAGTAATATATTTGAACCTACCACAGCTTTAACAAAAATAACATAATTACATAATAACATTAGCTTTTGTCCGTACTTGCACCAGGCAAAAGTTTTCTTCTTTGTTTTGTATATATACTTACTATTTATCTTTTATTTATTCCTACCTACTAACTAACTATATATCTTATTCTCATGAGTTTCAAAATAACTGCATGTAATTAAGTTTAAGATCTCTTCTAATTTTTTATAAGACTAACATCAAATTTTGTACAGCCTTCCTCACAACAACATCAAACCCTTATCATTGAGGAATTTGAACCTGACGTCTTTCGCCAACTGATAGAGTATATTCATACAGGATGCGTCACCCTACAACCAAGAACACTTTTAGGTAAAAATATAAACATTTGAAAATCCTCTACAGAAAGCAATCTGTTAACTTTTTTGTTTTGGTTTCGTTCTAGGTGTTATGAATGCTGCAGATTACTACGGCCTCGATGAACTTCGCCGGGCTTGTGCCGGATTTGTGCAATGCTGCATAAACGTTGACACAGTTTGTGCTTTGCTGGCTTCCGCTGAACGCTACATCCAATATAAATGCACCAAATCATTGGTTCAAAAGGTGAATAAGATATATTGCATAAGAAAGGGGCATTTGAAAGGGGTATCTTGTTATGCTGCTTTACCTTATAGGCCGAAAATCAAACTGGACCATCTACTGCTTAAGACTTGTCACTAAACCCCGTGTAATGTAATAGTTAATAAGTAATATTATAGTTAGTTTATGACGTTATGGAGATTGGGTCATAACACCAGCGCATGCACTATTTCTATTGACAATCTTACTTTTTATATTATGCATGATACTTATATATTATAAGTTATTGAGTATTGAGCTCTCTCTCAGAGTGTTCCGGCCAAAAGGAACATCCTCCTGTAACAGGTGAAGAAACGGAGAAAATATCGAAATAATCTCTGAACTCCGCAGACTATACCCAGGCGGTCATTGGGTAGCGGTTGGTTGGCCTCTGGGACAATAAATAAAAAAACTATAATAAGAATAAATGTATTTTAATTCACAATTTTCTTAATGACCCGGTCTATCATTACTGAACACAACTCTATGTTTGATTCGGATAATGGTTTCAGGTCTTGGAGTTCGTTGATGAGCATGGAAATGAAGTTCTAAATCTGGGGTCCTTTACACTATTGCCGCAGCATGTGGTAAGGTTAATTTTAGCCAGAGATGAACTTCAAGCTGATGAATTTACAAAATTCCAAGCTGCTTTAATGTGGGGTAAGAATAATGGTTTAATAAAATAATTACGTAAGTGTATGTTTTTATATTAACGCATATATTACTGGCATATTAAAAATGATTATTATAGATTATTATATAGATTATTATATAAATTCGTTAAATTTAAAATCTGACTATAGATAAAAAAAGGAAAACTTGTCCCTATAGTCACATTGATATTCATATCTCTCATAATATGTTAGTGTATAACTGTGACTTAACAAGTAGTCAAGCTAAGTTCTTAGGCCAGGAAACGACATGAATCGGAATTAAATAGTGCTAAACGGATTATTGTTTTAAGTTGTAAGGCCCTTAAGAGTAATATATCAAAACTCCCTAGCCAGGGACCTTGTACGATAGGCGAGAGGGGGGTGGAAAGGGCCGGTTTGTAGGTTTTTCGTTATTATCTCGAAACATAAGCGCACTTCTGGTATGTTCTGGTAAGGACTTCTGGTAGGTTAATCCTAAGGGGCAACCCTACAACTTAAAACAATAATCCGCTAAGCACTATTTATTTCCGATTTGGGGGATTTTCCGTCTTCGTTTCCAGGTCTATCTGGTGACATTATGATATTAACAACTGAACGTCAATAAGAGAATTTGTGGAGAATATATATTATACTTTCACTTATTTATATTTATTTCGAAACGCATATATGCCTTCATAATCCATAATATATTCATAATATATACCTTCATACCTTCAAATTAATGTAGTCACTTTTTTGAATTTCAATATTTTTATCATATTTTGATGCACCGAATTTACCTAATTGACTTTAAATACACGAACTATCAATTACCTATTTATTATTTAGAAAATTTTGCGCGAATGCTCTGTTATAATTTTAACTAATAGTCCCAAATGTTCGAATATCACAAGAATTTGCATAAAGCCCAGATTATAATCCCATTGAACATGTTTTGAGATCAATTAAGGAGTAGTATTCTACGACGGCGACGTCAAAATCTCACAATTACACTGAAGAGTTGACACAGGTTCCAATTGAAGAGTGGGATAATCACCCACACCAACCATTACGAAGGTTTTTCCGGAACATGCCACGACACTGCACAGCAGTTTTACCTACATGCAATAGGAAGAAATATCAGGTATTAAGTTCGAAATTCTTAAAAATTAGTTAAGCAGACTTTTGTTTCTTTTGATTTGATCTCAAACACTTTAGTTTTGGGCATTATAGTACGTAAGAAGTCATAGGTGCCTAGTAGGTAGTCAAAATGTTTTTTTTGCTTTTAAACGGTCAGAAATTATGGAATAAATGATGGGTCAATACATATTTCGAGTTTGATTTAAATTACCTACTCAAAATATGATACAAATATTAGCTCCAGACGAGATATTGGAGAAAATATTAGCACCAGAAGTTAAAAAAAGTGACTACCTATTTAAATTTTTTAAGTACCTAGTGTATTTTGGAAAATGAAAAAATACTTTAACTTCAAAAATTTTATTCATAGGTAAGAAGTACTGCGACAACAATCCAAGTACAAGCATAAAGGACGTGATAGGTAACTTCCTAGAATACATCCAATTTCACAAAATACCCGCTAATGTCCTCATGAGGGAGATCCACCCGCTAGGATTGGTGCCCTACAGTATTATTATGAATGCCTTAGCGTACCAGGTGCAGTAGTTAATGCTTTATTAGTAAATGATCA